>QEPC01001979.1:96148-113201 GCA_003113815.1 Sphenodon punctatus | reverse complement strand
CAATGACAGTGGAGTATCCAATGTCTAAGAATGACAAGTTGCTAAGGAAAAAGTACATGGGAGTGTGAAGCCGGGAGTCAATCTGGATTAATGTCACCAAGCAGATGTTCCCCATGAGAATCGTCAGGTAGATTATCAGGAACACCATGAAGAGAGGGAATTGCAGCTTTGGGTTATTTGTGAATCCCAACAAAATGAACTCAGTCACTCTGGTGTAGTTTCCCACTGCCATTTATACCAAACTCTAGTTTTCTCTGCAGGTGGGAATGTGATGGTGATAATGGAAGAAGAGAGACAATTAAAGGCTGAATTTGAACACCTAAGAGAAACACAGAGATATACTCCATAAATAATGAATGAACTCAAGACACTAGATTGTATACATTGTTGTTTCAATGTTTCCATTATGAGGCCTGTATAATACCCAACCCAAAGCATCAGAAGCTCATATTTATCTCCAATCCAGTTTGGTCTGAAGCCTGGATCTGCTGATTTATGCTCTAGACAGTGGTTTTGTCTAAACATGGAACAGGTCCTGCACTATTAATAACGACAGTCACACCTACTTGGAAGTTTCTGCTGGCAGCCTGCAGCACAGCTTTCCCAGGCACACTCCCACAGCCAGCCCCCAGGACAGCCCTCTCTTAAGTAGGTCACCTGCAACTCCAAATTTTTGGGCAGATTGTTAATAGCTCGACGAAGCAAGAGATTGGGATGACTACATTCCCTATTTCCCCTCAAACCTGGTCGGACTATTTTAGTAAATTATTCAGCTCCCAAACGGAGATTCATATCCAGGGAGAGGGTTTTCTACAGCTGGAGGGTACCCCTACCTGGCCCCCTGTTACTGATTTAGAGGTAGTTTCTCTTATTGACTCCCTTAAGAGTAACAAAGCGCCAGGCCAAGACTATATCCATATTAATTTTATAAGGACCTATAAGGATTGGTGGGTACCATTACTTGCTGCCTTATACACTGCCATAAACAATTCTGGAATTGTCCCACTGGGTTGGGAGAAGGCAGTAGTTATCCCCATATTTAAAAAGGGGTCTTGGTATGATCCGTCCAATTATAGTTCAATAAGCCTCTTGAGTACAGTAGGGAAAATTTTTGCTAAGCTCCTTTGTAATAGGCTCTTGGTCTGGCTCAAGGAGTCTAAATTTCTTTGCGTCAAACAAGCTGTCATTCAAAAAGGCAGATCTACCATCAAGCTCTGCTTTATATTGTACCATCTAATTTGTAAATATCAATCCTAGAATAGGGCATTTTATGTCGCCTTTCTCGAGCTTAAGGCGGCCTTCGATTCGATAGATAGATCCATTATTTGGGAAAAGCTGCTCAGCTCTACAGTAGATAGGAGAATCCTTGGCCTGATTCGTGCATTGTACACTGATTCCACTTTGGTAGTAAAAGTGGATGGCCAGGGACATATTACAGCCCTGATTGGTACCCATACTGGGGTAAGGCAAGGGTGCATTCTGGCCCCCACCCTTTTTAATATTTATATTAACGAGGTAATTCTACTGATGGTGCACTCTAAGTTCTTTCCCCCTAGACTCGCTGATAGACCTGTTGGATGCGTGTTCTTTGCTGATGACTTGGCCCTGTTTTCTCAAATGCGTATCGGTCTGAATACACAGATGGACTCGTTTGCAGTGTGGTGTAAAACCAATAAGCTTACTATAAATTTTGAGAAATCTAAGATCTTGTTCTTTACTAATAGGAAGAAAATCCATAAGTGGACTATAGAAGGGCACTCTGTGCAACAAGTTTCCTCTTTTAAATATCTTGGCCTGACCTATCATAAGTCAGGGAGCTGGAAAGAGCATATACAGAGGGAAATTTTGGCCTCTAAGGCTCAGTCTCAAAGCATCAATTTTTTCTTTATTAAGTTGGGCAGGAGTGACATTAAACCTGCTATCCAGTCCTTTAATAGTAAAGTCAGGGCTCAGATTGTATATGGAGTGGAGCTTTGGGCCCCTTTCTGCTCTCAAAAGCTCAACTCCATTCAAGCGAGGTTCATGCAAGGCCTTTTAGGCTGCCCAAAAGGCACTCCAAATGCAGCAATGAGGGTAGAATTAGGCCAGGTTAGCTGGCAACATACTGCTAACGAGTTGGCACTGAAATTTGGTTCAGATTGTTCTGTGATCAAGGCTCTGAACTTCTCAAAGGAATCAATAAGGATACGTTTACTGACCTCTGGGGGGGGGGGGGGATTGAAGCCCAATTGAAGTGACTGGATTTCTCCTGGGAGTATTTGGCCCATAAGATTATGGCTATGATCAGTAGGGAGGTAATACTTAGAGCAAGCGACATAGAAAGGTAGCCGGCACTTGCTAGGATTAATGCAGCCTCTCATATGATTGATTATTCCTCTTGGGCTCCGGATCTGGGCCATGTGGCCAAATACCTGGATTCTGGTATTTCATTTAGAGGTAAGCATCTTATTTTTAGAGCTCAGGTCAATCCATCCCAAGTTTTTGAGGGATGTATAATGGGAGTTCCCTTTGCTGATCGGTTGTGCCCATTTGACAATCTAGCTACTGAAACTGTTGCTCATATAGTTCTGTATTGTTCTCGCCCGATCTTTGATGGACATATAATGGGAGTTCCCCTTGCTGATCGACTGTGCCCATTTGACAATCTAGCTACTGAAACTGTTGCTCATGTAGTTCTGTATTGTTCTCGCCCAATATAGATCTCGCCCTATCTTTACGAGAGGGCGAGAGGAAAATATTTGGCACCTTTATTGGCAAAGTATCCGGGGAGCTCTGATTCAGCTCTTCTTGGTAGAATACTTGACAGCAAGGATTCCCAGGATATTAAGAATGCAGCCGGCTTCTTACTTCAGGCGGCCCATAGTCGGAAACTCTTTCTGGATTTTAGGGCCCTTCAAAGCATGGAAGATTGTGAGGTTGAGGACGTGGTCTGAACTATTAAGTTGCTTTTTGAATCTTTGAAAGGCCTTGGTTAAGGTTAGGTCTACTATTTTAGATCAGGAATTTGAGGCTGGTTGGGATTGCCTATTGGGGACAGGGGTAAAAGGATCATAGTTGACTCAGCTTTGGGAGACTGGTCAGAGGTTTGTCACTATGATAGCCCTTCTATTGTGACTTTCCCTCCTCCTGTATTTTGTTTGTTGTATGATTTGTATATTTGAATTTTATTGTATTTTTTTTATATGTATGTTTTTAATGTGTGCAACAGCCTTTGGCTATGCAATAAATTTGATGATGATGAATAAAGACAGCTTCGCAAAACTAGATGCAGTCTGTCTCTTTGGTGCTAGAATGAAGAGGAGGGATTGCCACCCAGAATCCCCACACTCAAGCTGTCTCTTTTTGTAGAGAATTCAATGACATTGGGTATATTTACCCTCCCCTATCCTTCTTTGCATAAGAAGGTAGTAAACAACATGATCCTGAAGTCCCATTGGCACTAGTGCTAGCTCATTATGCCATCACTGTGACTGCCCCCAAACCCTCTTTTCCACACAAGGACTAACCCGGCAGCACCTTTATTTGCTCTGAGACTCACTCCCATATAATCATATACAGTTGCAAGCCCCTGAGAAGTATTTGTCAGGCAACACAGACACTAGGAGTGTGCATCAGGGCCCCATGTCGTTTTTCATTTTTCGTTATCGTTTTTATGATTAAAATGTGTTGTTTTCATTTTTGTTAATAACAAAATGTCATTTTTTGTTATCGTTGTTGTTATCGGTATCGGTACCGATTTCAAATGTAGATTTTGTTTTTGATATCGTTATTGGCATTGGTATACACACAATACCAATTGTGTGTATACCAGAGGGCAGAACGGAAGAGGTGGGTCTTGAGGAGGGATTTGAAGGTAAGAAGGGAGGGGGCAATATTATAAAAATATCTATATCTATATAATATATGGACAGGGGAGACAGATGGGGAATGGAAAAGGAAAACTCAGAGATATATCCACTATCTTTAATCTATCTCTATTCTTTATCTATCATCTAATATACTACCTATATCTCTCATTCTATATATGTGTACAGGGGGAGACAGGCAGGGGAAGGAAAAAGGTAAAATGTAAGGGAAAGGAATAAGGTTTGGAAAGGTAAGGTGGTAGGAATATATATGGAAGGATTTTTAGTGCAAGCCCCAGGAGATGCTGCAAATGCACCCTGACAGAGAGCAGTAGCTAACACAGAACCAGAGTAAAGCACCTCAGTACCGTAGTATAAAGAGTGCCCTCTCCCAGAGCGCCCCTGATTGGCTCTGGGAGGCAGGAGGCATTGAGCAATCACAAGGTGCCAATCAACTGCTTGGGACCTTCTTGCGCTGCTCATTGGCTAGTGATTCCATCCATCAGGTCCTTCCCCTCACATCACAGGCTTAGTTCAAGAGTTCAACACTGTTTCTGGCTCCGAGATGTCTGCTCCCTCCTCCCCTTGCCACATTTCCATCTGAAAAACACATGCCAGGCTGCTAGGCAATAACAAAATCAATAATATCTTTCATTACTGTTATTGATTTTGTTATTATTTTTTATCACTGCTTTTCATTAGGCACTGTCCTTCTAAAAATCAGCTCCAGCAGCCTTGTTAGCACAGACTTCTGGCCGGTGGTGGCACTACTCTTCAAAAGACCAGTTGCTTCTACTCAGTTTTATAGGCAATAGTGCTTATGGACTCAGCCCTGTTACACCATCTCAGCGGGGAATATGTTGAACAGCTCTTGTCCCAGTATGGACCCTTGGGGGATATTGTTGTTTACTTCACTCTACTGTAAAAAATGACCTTTTATTCCTGCCCTTTCTTTCCTGTCTCTTAATCAGTTACTAACCTATAAACAGACCTGTCCTTTTATCCCATGACTAATTAATTTTCTCAAGTGTCTTTGGTGAGGGATTCTTTAAAATTCATTAAGGAAATTCTAAGTACATCATACTGATCGCATTACCCTTATCCAGAAACTTTTTCACATCCTTGCAATATTTCTAATGAATTGTGTAGGCATCACTTTATTTTTAGAGGTGTGCACAAGGGACCAATGTGGTTTTTTTGTTTTTGTTTTTCATTTTCTTTCATTTTCAATTTTATAAATATCAAAATTTCATTTTTGTTTTTGCTTTCTGTTATTTATTTTGATTGGTTTCAATGGAAAACACATTTTCATTATATTTGGATGAAACTTGGTGAAATTATACCTCCAATGGAAGGGATTAAGTGTACCAAATTCCGGAAAAAGTGGATAAAGGAATCTGATTTTATAAGCAACTGAATTATGCTATTTTGCAAAAATCTGCATATACATGCCTGGCTGTAACTTCTTTGACTCCCATCTAATGTGGATGTAACTTACCAAGTTTACACCCCTCCTCATTTTTACTCTCCATGACAACTTTCAGAAGGATTGGATAAAGGGTCCTGGTGGTATAAGTAATTAGCTTATAAAATTATATTTGACTGTAATATATTTGCATATCAGCGTACGTGAAATTTGTCAGGGCGGTATATCACGGACATGGGGAACAGCAGCCAGAACCACTACAACATCACAGGCAGCACGAGCAACCAAACAGCTACACAGGGACCCCCAGAATGGGGGAACCCCTCAGAGGCAGAGCATAGGCGCAGGGGGAAGCCATACAGGAAGGGAGCAACCTGGGAATGGTCCAGGAGGCAGATAGGGACCCCACGCACCGACAAGGGTGCAATGAATGGGATGGAGGCGAGCTGGAGCCAAAGAGCAGAGCAGCCAATCCAATACCACCACCCCCAGGGGAACGCCGGGAGGCGCAGTCTGGGGGCCTCAGAACCCCATCATTACAGAGTCCACCTGGGGGGGGGCAGAGGCACAGGAGTGAGTGTGGCTGGATGATAAGGGACAATAGCAACTGGGGTGCTGGGAGCCAGGCCGGAGAGCAGGACACAGCCACAGGAGAAGGCAGCAACAGAGGGAAACACTGGTTGCAGAGGCAGACAAGGGGGGCCTGTGGAGGGGGCCCAGAACCACATGCAGGGGGCAGCGGAACCCCAGGAACCAGCCATCACAGCATTGATCCTGGGAAATCATGGAGGGAGCAGGCAACAACCCATGGCATCAGGGCAGAGGTGGGAGATCACAGCGGGGTCAGCTTCCAGGGCCCCGGAAGCACAGGGGGCCTCACAGCCAGCTGCAGGGGTTCAAAAAGGGACCCGGGGCTGGGTGGCCTGCCAGGTGCACTTAGTGGGGCCACTGGAGCATGACCCAATGGTATTCCAGTGCAGACATATGGTTGGCAATGAGATAGTACACCTTGAAGGGATCCTGCATGGCGAGTCCCACCACAGGCGTCGGTGCTCCCTGGCCTGGCTCAGGCCCCAGCAGGTATCCGGGGTGGCCTGACAGGCCCTCCTCCATGCCCAGGGGTGTGCTGCTTCACTCCACGAGGCGGCCAGCCAGCTCCAATGGTGGAGGGAGGCCATGGGGCGTGCAGCCCTGTATGTCCATTGCCCGGCGGGTAATGGTCACAGAGCAGGCACAGGGGTAGTGGTCCAGCGCGCTAGTTCAGTGGGACGAGGCCACCAGGAGAGCGCACTTTCAGATGGACTGGTGCAGCCTCCTGTGACTGGCGGAGCTGTTGATTATGGCACGGGATGGGGGCAGGATGTTGGGAATGGGGTCCCGCATGGGAGCACCTGCACACCCTCATGCAGGACCCCATTCCCAACATCCAGCAGGTGGCCATCAGGGTCTGGGCCCTTGCAACACCCGACTCCTGCTGGTCCATCTCACAGCACTTCGGCGTTGGGGTGAGCACTGTCGCCGGGATCCTGCAAGACATCTGCGAGGTGGTGGAGGGTGTGCTCCTGGACCGAGCGATCCAGCTGATGGAGTAGGAGGCCATGATGACCTGCTTTGCGGCTGGAGGGTTCCACAACTGCATAGGTGTCGTGTACGGCACCCACATCGAGATCCTCCGCCCATCCACTGAGGAAGCCTTGGAGTATGTCAACCGACATGGGTACCACTCCCTGCAGCTGTAGGTGGTTGTGGACCACCAGGGTCAGTTCATATACATCTAAACTGGCTACTCTGGCCACAGCCATGATGCCCAGATCATGACCATCTCTCCCTTTTATGCCCGGATGTACCGTGGGGACTTCGCAGACATGGGAATGTCCAAGATCAAGGGGGAGCTCATGCCCTCCTGCATCCTTGGGGACCCGGCCTATTCCCTCACCCAGTGGTAAATGAATGCATACCCAGTCACCAGGAACCCGGTGGAGGCACTCTACAATAACCGCCTGTGTGCCTGCCGGACCATGGTTGAGAGGGCCTTCGGGGCCCTCAAGCAATGCTGGAGGTGTCTCGCAGGCCGACTGGACTACACGGTGGAGATCTCAGCCCTGGTGATTGGAGGATGCTGTGTGCTGCACAACGTGTGCGAGACCAATGGGGCTGCTCTTGACTACTTCGAGCCCCGTCACCCTCCCGGCCCCGTGCCTCTCTATGTAAATGCCGAGAACCCATGGGAGTACCGATACGCAAACCACATCCAAACTATACTGGCTAGGCAATCATCTTGGAGGCTGAGGCATGAGGCTGCACCTCACTGTCGACACCACTCTGGGACCCCCACAGACACCCCAGTCATGCCCCTGGATACCCAGCCACTGCCAACCCCAGGTGCAAGAAGGTGAATAACAGGATCGACTGTGGTGCCCATGCATTTATTAGTTTTACCTCCACCAATACGTAAACCTGCCACCACAACCCACCTCCCAGTGCCGAGTCCACCTCCGCATCCGGTTCCCCACCTTTCCCCCTCCCAACTTGACCTGACTTTCTTGGGGGCCTTCCTCTTGGCTGCCCAGGGGCCACCACAGAGCTCTTCCCCCCCCCGCTGTCCGTGTCCCCGACCGTGTCCTAAGAGCTCAGTATCCTGAGGGGCAGGCGTTGTTGGGAGGGTGGGCGGACCTGGAGCCGGAGGGGTCACTCTGGGAGACTGCTCCCTCTGGAGGCCTACAGGGACCGGTAGGCAGATGCGCATGCCCGGTGGCCGTGTCGGTGGCTGGGGTGGTGGCGGAGGCAGTGGGGGAGCCGAGGGGCCTAGCATCGGGGCTGGGGCAGTCAGGATGCCCGGATGGGTAGCGGTGATCACGTAGGCACTCATGGTCCCTGTGTGCAGGAGCAGTGAGGTGTCAATGTCATGGGACCAGTCCATCTTGGCAGAGTGCTCCCTCACTATCCGGTCAATGGACAGTTCCAGCCATCTAAATGCCTCCACCTGACTGCTGTGCTCCCGGTGCTCCCGCCTCCATTTGAGGCGCAACTCGACCTGCAGCCTCCAATTGTTGAACGCTCTTTTTGGTGGCTGCCTCCTTGTGGTCGATGGCCACTATCATCCACTCACCCTGCTCAGTGGTGGTGCGGACTATGTCCTCTGCCTGCTCCTCACTCCGGTGCCATACCCGTGCATGGTGCTCCCTCATGCACTTGTCCGGGGACACGGGGTCGGTTTTCTGGGACCAGGCATGTTGCCCTGTTGGGGTGCACAGTAGGGGTTGGTTAGGTGCCCCAGCCTCCCGCCCCCATCCCGTGCCGCAGCTGGAGGGTCCTTCCCCCCCCTCGGTTGGCCGGCATCTGCTTTCCTCCAGTGGTCCCACACATACGGGCCCCCTCTCCCCCACAATGCGTGGCCCGGGTCCCCCATGCCCGGCCTTCCCCTGCCCCCTCTCCCTCCACTTGCCAAGTTGCCTCACCTGGCAACTCTGGCTGATCCTGGGGCTGCTTGCTGCTGTCCCCCTCGCCTGCCTGACCCGGGTGCCGGGGCATGCTGTGTGCTGTGATGATATGGGACGGGTTGCGCGGGGGTAGGCTGAATGTGTCCCCCGGCAGCAACCCATCCCCCTGTCCATGGTCTGGGGTGTCATTGGCTGCTGGGGGCAGCCCCATGGCCAGTGTGCCTCCCTTCCCCCCTTGGCACGTCCCCTCTGGTCCACCTCCCCCCACCCGCTTGCTTACCCTCGATGTCAGTCTCTGAGCCCAACCTCAGTGTTGCTGTGGTCCCCTTGCATCCCCTGGCTGGGGGCGTCCTGTGTGCCGGCCTCGGATCCTCCCGTGTCAGACATCAGGTGGGGGCTCTTTGGGCTGGTGCACGAGGGGGTCCTGCTGCTCCCCGAGGTCCCAAAGCATTCCTCTTGGGGGGCAGGGGCCCCAGAGCCTTCTCGTGGGGTGGCGAGGGACAGGTTTACCTTGGCCCATTCCCTGCCCTGGACCACAGCGCTCCCCACGAGGCACAGAGTGACAATGGAGCCCTTCAGGTGAAGGATGCGGTTCAAGACATCATAGTAGGGGGTGGTCCAGGCCCCGGTCCCAGACCGCCGGTTGTTGTCCTTGATGCCTTGTAACCCCTCTTGAGCTCTTTGATCTTTGAGTGGCACTGGGCCACTGTCCTGTGGTGCCCCATTGCCTCCATGTCCCACACGATTTCCTGGTACATGTGTTCATTCCACTGGTTGACAGCTAGCTACAGCTGGTGCTCCAGGGTCCCCAGATCCTAATAAATTCCTGGGTTTCCCTGTGCCCCCATTGCCCCCCTCAGTGATATGGCCATCTCCCGTGTGGGCCCTCCTCCTCCTCCTCCTCCTCCTCCTCCTCATCATCATCATCATCATCATGCCCTCCGCCTGTCTCTTCCGGGGCTCGGGCTCCCGGGCCCGTTTCCGTGTCTGTGGGTCATAAGGGGGGGGGCGGTTGGTTGCCGGGTTTCCTCCTCCCTGTGGCCCATCCCCTTTACCCCTCCTGCTGGCCCACCCCCCAGTGCCTCTGCCCCTCCCTCCCTCGCTCCCCTCACCCATTTCCAGGGTGCATCATCCCAAGTAATGGTGGTTGTCTCCGGGGTGGCCTGTTCTGGCTGCTGCTGCTGCTGCTGTTGCTGTCCCTCCACTGCCTCCATGTGCAGCACAACCACCTACTCCGCCTGCACCTCCTCCACCTACTTCTGCCTTGCTCGCTCATCCTCCGCTCTCCTCTCCCTTCCGCCTCGGTTCATCCCGCTACGTTCCCCTGCTTCTGGGTGCCCTTTAAATCTCCCTCCCTGGCCTGTGTTATTGCTCGTTACTTGGCAGCAACGCTGAGTGCATTGTCCCCAGCTGGGAATAACTTTTATTGCTTCCTGTTGGTGGTTGCCGTTCACTCGTTACAGTTTGTTGTTTCCTGGTGGGAATTGCTTTGACCACCCTTTTGGAGATGGTCCGGGTCGGATCTAAGGAAGGGTGGTTAATTTTGTCCCCTGCTGGGGATTGTCTGTGGGGAACATCTGGCAGCTGCCGACAGACCTTTGCGGCCCTTTGGCCCCGCCGCAGGGTTGTGTGTGGTTCACTGTGGTTGTCTGTGATTTCGTAACATCTGAAAACACCCTATGTCTCTTGATTTCTGGGACGCTTTCCGAAAAGTCCCAGTTATGTCCCTTCTATGCCCGCCTGAGGGCTGCCTCCTATGCCTGCCTCAAAGCCAACACCGACTGGTCCTGTAAATCTGAAAGCATGCAGATTCATGGCCAGTGAATGTGTCTGTCAGTCCTGTAATTTGGCAGAGATGTCAGGGAAGGTGTGTGATAAATATCTACCAAATTGCAATTTGCAAATTGCAAACAGGATGGAATGTAAAAACGTTACAGTCAGAAATGTATTTTTAAAGTTAATAGCTTATAACATCAGGACCCTTTATCCAATATTTCTGAAATTTGTTAAGATTGGTACACTAGTGGAGGGACATAATATTTCCAGGTTCAATGAAAATTTGATAGAAGATTAAAAAAAAAGGTGTAGCCAGGAATGTGTATGGAGCTTTTCTTTAAATCACAACATTCAATTACTTCTAAAATTGGTCCCCTTCATCCAATCATTTTGAACTTTTGTACAAATAGTGTCCACCATCCAGGGTACAATATCCCCAAGTATCATCTGAAGTGAGTAAGAAACAAAAAGGTTATAGCCAAAAATACGTTTTTCAGTTTTTTCCCATTATTTCAAAAACAAAACTTTGTTTTTGTTTTAATTATTATTTTATGTCTTTTTCATTGTTAGACTAAATAAATAAAAATCAAAATTTTCATTTTCTTTATCATAATAATGAAAATGAAATGTACACCTGCCCTCTCCCTCCATATCATACTTAGGGTGTTTTCAGACGTGACAGGGAGGCATTCGCCCCGTCACAGAAACAACCCTCAGATTCCCTGCTGGGATTCCTCTAGAATGGGCAACAGACATGCCGGAGGATCCCGGTGGGGAATCGGGGAGGGGGTGGGGACGCGCGGTGCAACCTGTGGTGGCACGGCACTGCCCTCGCCACGCTCCCTCGCCGCCCGCCCTCTGGGGAGATGGGCGAGCACCATGGCCAATGCAGCCACAGAGCCGACCCGAAATGACCACAGACCGGAATCCCGGCGGGGATTCTTGACCGTGATCGCCGTCCAGACTTTACGGGCCCCTTCATCCCCGCTGGGAATCTCCTTCACCATGCGATAGGCGTCGGCCCCTCTGATTCAGCCGATCACGTGGTGAATGTGATTCCTGGTGGGGATTGAGCATGGCAAACATCTGGGGGGGAACTTCTGGTTCCGTTACAGACTTTACGGGACCATTCCCCACCACAGGGTATTGACTGTGGTTGAGCGTGATCTCGTAACATCTGAAAATACTCTTACTTATATGTCTATGGCCCTTTTCCCTCAGATGCTCTAACACCCATAAAATGGGTGTAATATTTTATTATACATGTTGCAGGGCACCACTGCAGCCAATCACCAATGGCCCTGTGCACACATGATGCCTCCACCCAGTTCCTCTGGGTGAAGCTGAGTGTTGGCCAGTGGGTGAGGAGCATTTCCCTGGGTGGAGATGGGTGGGGGCATCTGTGTAAATGCCACTTTTGGTGGGTGTTGGTGAGTGTTTGCTCCCGGCCAACACCCATCTCCACCCACACTCACCGACAGAGCAACGGACGACACTGCTGGTTGCTCCATGGGTGGAGATAGGTGTTGGTTGGAGGCAAACACCAACACCCACCAAAAGTGGCATTTACACAGACGCCCCCACCAATCTTCACCCTGGGAAATGCTCCCCACTGTTGAAGAAATCAGGACACACACTTTGTATGGAAGAAATCTATCAGAGAAACTTTATTTCTTTATCTAAAAGCTGTTAGGAGGTCCTAACTCCACAGGGCTTCTTCCCCTATAGATCTATAGTCCCTCCCTAACTAGGGGTGGGAATTTTGGTTCCCCCGGTATCCAAAACTACCGGTATTTTGCTGTACCAGCAGTTTCAGATTAACCTGGTAATCTGGGGTACCAGTACCAGTTCCCCGTGCCGGATTTTTTTACATTACGGCCATTGAAATGAATGGCCGCATTGTAAAAAAGAACCCCAAAAAGCCCCCACTCACTTTCCCTCCCCCATTCAGGCTGTGAGGGTGGAAGGGGGGACACCCCACACCCACCCTGCCCAGCTTGGATTTGTTTGTTTTTAAAATTTTAACCTGAAGCCCGGCTGTTAGTGCAGATGCTGGGCCGCTGCTGCACCACCGGCGGTGACCCGGAGCCCGCACCAGCAGCAACCAGGGTGATCCCTGGAATGGGGGGTGGTTTAACACCCTCCACACACCCCAGGGATGGCCCTACCCCCCCCCCCCAGATCGCCTTACTTGTCCTCTGGGTTGCAGCGGCGGCAGCAGGAGCACGGCGTGGGTCCGGGCAGCTTCAGCGCTAGTGGCGTCTGGCTTCCTTTCAGCGCTTCACTAGGCCTTCCAGGGAACTTCCGGGCTTCCCCAGAAAGCCTATTGAACTGCTGAAGGGAAGCCAGCTGCCACTAGCGCTGAAGCCGCACGGACCCGCACCGTGCTGCTGCTGCTGCCACAACCTGAGGACAAGTAAGGTGATCTGGTTGGGGGGGGTAGGGCAATTCCTGGGGTGGGGGGGTGTTAAACCACCCCCCATCCCAGGGATTGCCTAGTACCTGCTGGAATGGGCTCCGGGTCGCTGGTGCAGTGACTGCCCGGAGCCCACACTAGCAGNTTCAGGCTGTGAGGGTGGAAGGGGGGACACCCCACACCCACCCTGCCCAGCTTGGATTTGTTTGTTTTTAAAATTTTAACCTGAAGCCCGGCTGTTAGTGCAGATGCTGGGCCGCTGCTGCACCACCGGCGGTGACCCGGAGCCCGCACCAGCAGCAACCAGGGTGATCCCTGGAATGGGGGGTGGTTTAACACCCTCCACACACCCCAGGGATGGCCCTACCCCCCCCCCCCAGATCGCCTTACTTGTCCTCTGGGTTGCAGCGGCGGCAGCAGGAGCACGGCGTGGGTCCGGGCAGCTTCAGCGCTAGTGGCGTCTGGCTTCCTTTCAGCGCTTCACTAGGCCTTCCAGGGAACTTCCGGGCTTCCCCAGAAAGCCTATTGAACTGCTGAAGGGAAGCCAGCTGCCACTAGCGCTGAAGCCGCACGGACCCGCACCGTGCTGCTGCTGCTGCCACAACCTGAGGATTTAAAAAAAAAAAAATCCAGACTGGGCAGGGTGGGTGGGGGGTGTCCCCCTTCCACCCATGCAGCCTGGGAGTGGGAGGGGTGAGGTATGGGGTTTTTTCCATTGATTTAAATGGGGACAGTTCCCCATTGAAATAAATGGGGGGGAAAATGGTACTGGTATGCCAGTTTTAATCTGGCAAACCGGTTTTTTTGTAAACCGGCAACCAGTAAAACCGGTAACTGGTTTTTTGCAACAAGTCCCACCCCTATGGACCCTAACCAGAGTCAAAAACACTTTTATAGACTTTTCAGGTTACAGGCAAAGAGGCATTTCTTATCAGTTAGAAAACTAGTTTGGATCTGTGTTAGATACAGAACTGCTACACAGACAGTTTATATTAGAGAAAAACATCTTCAAGGCTAGGAAAAACAAAACAAACAGAAAGTGAAAAACAAGCTTGCAAGTATGTATAAAGGGCAATCTTTATTTATTGCAATTAGCTGTAATGAGTACATGGAGCATTGTAAGAATGCCACTCATCTCTGTCATTTCTTTCCCATGTTTTCAGGCCTCAGCTTATTAGCTTCCACACCACCCACCGGCCAACACCCATCTCCACCCATAGGAACTGGGTGGAGGCATCATGTATGCACAGGGCCCATGGTGATTGCCTGCAGTGGTGCCCCACAATGTGTATAATAAAATGTAACCCCCATTTTATGGGGGTTAGAGCGTCTATGTAAAAAGGTCCTAATAATTCCATTCTCTATTGTAGTTTCCACCAATTTGTCTGGTACGTAATTTAAGTTGGCCTGTAATTTCCAGAATCACCTTTAGAGGTTTTTTTAAAAAACATCAGCGTGGCATTATCTCCTTCCAGACCTCTAATACAGACAATGGTTTTAGTGATCTGGGCAATACAGCACAGTTCTACAGTTTCATATACTGGTTACTCTTGGGTGAATAATACCATCTGGTCCTAGAAGCTTGTTGCTATTTATTGGTTTGCTTGAAAGTCTCTTCTATGGACACAGGGATTTGAGACAGATCTCGGATATATCAGAAAAAGATTGGCTCCAATTCTCTCCACTGTAAAAAATAACCTTTTATTCCCAAACTTTTTCCCTGTCTCTTAACCAATTACTGGCTGTTTTCACACAGACGGTCACACCCACTGCTGGGTTTTCAGGCTGGTGGGAGGAGGGGTCCGTAGAAATGTGCTGGTGGTTGGTGGGATGATGGGTGTCCGCCGGGTGTGTGCCCGTGTGAACACCCAAGGGTGGTGGGTGTTTGTGAATGTGTGATCCCAATGCACACCCACCTACACCCATCACCCACCCATTTCCATCAATGGGTCCATCCGGAAAACTGGAGGAGGCCCTTTGGGTGGAAGTGGGTGGAGGTGGGGGGGTGTCCATGGCCCTTTTTACACGGACACTCTAACACCCATAAAATGGTTTTTACATTTTATTATAAATGTTACAAGGCACCACTGAAGACAATAACCATGGGCCCTGTGCGCACATGATGCCTCCACCCAGTTCCTCTGGGTGGAGATGGATGTTGGCCGGTGGGTGGGGAGCATTTCCCTGGTTGGGGATGGGTGGTGGATGTCTGTGTAAACGCCACTTTCGGTGGGTGTTGGTGAGTGTTTGCTCCCGGACAACACTCATCTCCACCCACACCCACCCTCTTATCTGTCCTCTTAACCAGTTACTAATCTATAAACAGACCTGTCCTCTTATCTGGTGTGCGTATTTTATTTCTCCAACATCATCTGTAGGAATTTCTTGCCAATGCAAGGAATTCATTTTGCTTTTCTGCTATGGCTTTATTTTCCATAACTGTTCCTCTTACTCCTTCATTTTTATAACCCCAATAACTGGTGTCAGGCTTCCTGCTTCTCAAGTACTTGATTTAACATATTTTTCTGCATCTTTACTAAGTTGCTCTTCAAATTAATTTCTAGCCTTCCTTATTCTTGTTTTACATTTAACTTGTGAAAGTTCGTGCTTCTTCCTATTTTCCTCATTTGGACTTGATTTCTGTTTCTTGGCACTCCTGCTTTGCCAGGGTGACATTAATTAAACCTACCTCCTCCATCAGGCTTTTGCTCATTTATGCTCCTTCTTTTGCCCTTTCCCCCTGTAACTAAGCTAAGCACGTACATCTGCAACTTCTCAATTCTGTAAATGTATCCCTGTCTTGCCCTATGTTTCTCTTTCCCTTGTCTCTTCTAGATTGGTCCTTCTGACTGTAAGTTAATGATTATCTCTCCTAGATAAGCAAGGACCTGTCTCTAATTTAATGATTAGGGGTGGGACTTGGGAAAAAAAACTGGATATCAGTTTTACCGGTTACTGGTTTGCAAAAAATCAGTTTAAATTCAGTATACCGGTACTGTTTACCCCCCATTGATTTCAATGGGGAACTGTCCCAATTGAATGCAATGGAAAAAAAAAACCAATACCTTTCCCCTCCCCCTTCCAGGCTGTGTGGGTGGAAGGGGGGACAACCCCCACCCACCCTGCCCAGCCTGGATTTCTTTTATTTTCTTTTTTTACCCGATGTCCCTGTGGGCTCTGGGCCACTGCCACACCAGCGGCAGCCACCCAGAGTCCACACCAGTAGATACTAGGGCAATCCCTGGGGTGGGGGTGGTTTAACACCCCCCCAGGGATAGCCCTACCCCCCCCCAGGTATAGCCTTACTTGCCTTCCTGGTGGTGGCAACAGAAGCTGCACAGCGCATATCCAGTTTCAGCTCTAGGGCTTCAATGCTTCACTAGGCCTTCTGGGGAACTTCTGGGTTTCCCCGGAAGGCCTAGTGAAGCGCTGAAGCCACTGCCAGCACTGAAGCCAGACTCGCACCATGCTGCTGCTGCTGATGCCACCACCCAGAGGGCAAGCAAGTAAGGCGATCCCTGGGTGTGGAGGTAGGGTGATCCCTGGGGTGGTGGGTGTTAAACCACCTCCACCCCAAGAATCACCCTAGTATCTGCCGGTGAAGGCTCCGGGTTGCTGCCGCTGCAGCGGCCCAGAACCCACAGAAACTTTGGGTTAAAAAAAAAGAATCCAGGCTGGGCAGGGTGGGTGGAGGGTGTCCCCACTTCCATCCATGCAGACTGGACAAGGGAAGGAAATAGTTGGGTTTTTTTTCCTTTACATTGTGGCCATTCATTTCAAATGACTGCAATGTAAAAAAATCCGGCACGGGGAACCGGTACCGGTACCCCAGATTATCAGGTTAATCCGATACTGCCGGCAAAATACCGGCAGTATCGGATATCGGGGGAACCGAAATTCCCACCCCTATTCATGATTGCTCAGTGCTGGACATATTTCTGGTGCTAATAATTAAAACAAAAATGTATTTCATTATTAATTACTAATTACTAGGGGCGGGAAACCGGTAGAATCCGGTATCCGATAATGCCGGTACCGGGCGTACCGGCATTATCGGATTCGACCCGGTAATCCGGACTGGGTACCGGATTCCGGGGTACCGGATTTTTTTTACATTGCAGCCATTTAAAAATGGCTGCAATGTAAAAAA
>QEPC01001979.1:82181-95702 GCA_003113815.1 Sphenodon punctatus | reverse complement strand
CAGCCGGCGCTGAGGCCGCTGGACCACCCACCGCCGCCGGAGCTCCCAAAGGTAAGCGGCCACACTGAACGTTAGTAGGGGTGATCCCTGGGGGGGTGGGGGTGTTAAACACCCCCCCCCAGGGATCGGGTCATACTTACCGGCGGCTGCGGGGACGACGCAGTGGCCGTTGGTGCTGGGGGGTGAGCTCGCCTCTGGGTCTCTTTTTTAAAACAAAAATCCAGGCTGGGCAGGGTGGGTGGGGGGTGTCCCCCCTTCCACCCGCGCAGCCTGGGAGAGGGAGGGGGAGGGAATTAATTTATTTCATTGGTTTCAATGGGGACACAGCGCCCCATTGAAACCAATGAAACAAATCCGGTACCGGCATACCGGATTTAATCCAGGAATCCAGTTTTTGCAGAACCGGTAACCGGTAAATCCGGTAGCCGGTAATGGGCCCGGGGTCCCACCACTACTAATTACTAATTAGCAATTAGCAATTATTAATTATTATTATTTAGTAGTAGTAGTAGTAGTAGTAGTAGTAGTGCATTTAATCAGCCTCTCTTACAGGCTGATTACAACATGTAGGGTTTTCTATTATGAAGCCTACATGTTGATTCCTATTACTTTGGTATTATTGATTATAGTAATTTCACCAAATTTCCAATATGCCTATTACAACAATATCCTCCTTTAATACCAAGTGCTTTAGGTCACACATTTTAGTTTTTAGACTTTAAGCATTTGTGCACTGGCAGGAATACATCTGGCCATTGTTCTTTTGCCCACCTCTATGAGTTTTATATAACTGGCACTCTGTTACTTTTGTGTGTTCCTCACCATCTCCTATTCTGTACTTTATCTAGATTATAGAATTTCCCCTTTAGTAACTTTGTCACTTAAAGACAGCTCAGCCCAAGCCGTCTGGTCATCTGCACTGCTCAGCTTTCCCCTGGTCTCTAGTTTTTGGTTTTTTTTAAAAAATAATCTATATATTTATAAATTTTGGGGGCCATCTCTCTGGTTCCATTTTGCTGTAGGTACATTCCATCCTTCCTGGATAGATTCCTCCTTCCTCAAAAGGTTCTTCAAGTTCCTAATAAACCTCAACACAGGCTCCCCACACTATCATATTATGATCCCAATCCAAGTATGCATCTCTGCCTATATTACAAGCCCTGCTTGTGCAACTGGAAACATTTTAGAGAATGTTATTATGGAGGTCCTGGATTTTGACAATTTATTTCCTAGCAACCAAAAATTAACCTGAGGACCCCACTCCTAGACTCCTCTGTGTGAACGGCACCACATTCAACTGTACCACATTAATTGTAGAAAACTAAAAAGATAATTAAATAACAGAAAAATGCAACAAATTATCATACTGAACACATTGCCTTAACATTTAGTTATATAGCGAGATACACATTTATATTTCTATGGTACAATTTGTTTTACAACATATTTTTTTCCACATGATTAATCTCCTATAACTTAGGATCTTGTCAGCAGCTTTATCAACATAATCTTTTGCTATATTCCATTCTGAAACTGAAAACCAAAAAGAAGCCCTATATCAAGGCAGACATGATTTTTATTTAAGTGACCCTAACCTTTCTATAGAGTGGCTCTGAGAATGATTTTCAGAGAGCAGTACTGAAGAAGCATATTTAATCTAACTTGGATAGCGGCAAAATAATGTAACCTACCTGCATGGGGAGATATATTTCATTCTTTACTCCATAAGAGATGATGACTGTGTATAAGTGTACTTATACTTGTTAGAGAGGCATATGGGGACAGAATCCCTAAAGAGTCTCCGATCACCAAACTGAAGTCCAAAATAAGATGAGTCCTCCAGGAGTTGTATAAACACTTTAGGCCCTTTTTACACAGACACTCTAACACCCATAAAACAGGTGTTACATTTTATTATACATGGTGCAGGGCACTACTGCAGCCAATCACCATGGGTCCTGTGCACACATGGTACCTCCACCCAGTTTCTCTGGGTGGAGATGGGTGTTGGCCGGTGGGTGGGGAGCGTTCCCCTGGGTAGAGATGGGTGGGGGCGTCTGTGTAAATTTATTAATTATTTTATAAATTTATATCCCGTCCCTCCTGCGAACAGCCCGGGGAGGCTTCCAACACTAAAATACAATAAAATACAATTTAAAATCATCAATAATAATATAAATTATTAAAACAGGGTTCAGGTTCAAAACAATAATACATAATAAATAATAAATCAGGTGTGGGAGCTAAAAAAAACCTCACCCCACCCTCCCACCCTCCCCAAAGGCCTGGGCAAACAGCCAGGTTTTACAACTTCACTGGAATGTCAACAGGCTGGGGGCCAGGCGAGCTTCCTCTGGAAGAAAGTTCCAAAGATGCAGCCCAGCCACCGAAAATGCCCTCTCCATTGTGGCCCCCCCCTTAACACGGGGGACCTCCAAGAAGGCACCCCCAGTGGACCGAAGGAGCCATTCTGGGGCGTGGAGGGCGAGGCGGTCCCTGAGGTACGAGGGGCCCAGACAGTGAAGGGCTTTATAGATCAACACCAAAACCTTGAACGTGACTCGGCACGCTATTGGCAACCAGTGCAGAGCTCAGACCCCAGGTATAATATGCTCCCGATGGCCCGTCCCCGTAAGGAGCCGAGCCGCCGCATTCTGCACTAGCTGTAGCCTCTGAATAAGGAACAAGGGAAGCCCCACGTAGAGCGCATTACAGTAGTCCATCCTTGAGATGACGAAAGCATGGATGAGGGAGGCCAGGTCGGGGCCGGAGATGAATGGACGGAGCCTGTGCACCAGATACAACTGGCGGAAGGCAGCCTTAGCGACGGCCTCCACCTGCCGCTCCAGGAGCAGGTCTGCATCCAATATCACCCCCAGACTCCAGACCTGCTGAGCTATAGGAGGGCGAACCCCCCCAACCAGGGGGTCCACTACCTGCCTCGCTCTCCCCACCAACATCACCTCCATCTTATTGGGGTTGAGGTTCAGTCTGTTCAGCTGCATCCATTCCGCCATGGCCTCCAAACATTGGGCTAGTAATGAGACAGCCGGGTCTGGGTCAGTTGAAAAAGAGAGGTACAGCCGAGTATCATCAGCATACTGGTGACACCACAGCCCAAACCCTCTCATGACCTCCCCCAAGGGCTGCATATATACATTAAATAAAAACGGAGACAGAATAGAACCCTGCGGAAAGCAGCATGATAAGGCGCGGGGGCACGATGTCTCATCCCCCAACACCACCCGCTGGCTTCTCCCCGAAAGGAATGAACGTAACCATTCAAGAACAGTCCCGTCCAGACCCCCCAGGTCATGCAGCCATCTCAATAGCAGGCCGTGGTCCACGGTATTGAAGGCGGCCGAGAGATCTAGCAGGATGAGAAATGTTGAGCGTCCTGCGTCCATCTCCCGGTGGAGGTCGTCTACCAAGGCCACCAATGCTGTCTCAGTGCCATAGCCAGGACGGAACCCCGATTGAAAAGGGTCTAGAAAACCGATGCTATCCAGATGCAGCTGGAGTGCCACCGCCTGCTCAATAACCTTCCTTAAAAAGGAAAGGTTAGAGACAGGCCGGTAACTGGCGAGTGCATCCACGTACAAAGATGGTTTTTTCAGCAGGGGGCGCACCACAGCCTCCTTGAGGCAGAGCAACAACCTCCCCTGCTGCAAGGGAGCATTCCCTACCCTCACCAGCACCATTCCCAACGTCTCCCTTGAGGCTTTAACCAGCCAGGATGGGCATGGATCAACTTTGGAAAAGGTGGCCCTCACAGACCCCAAAATATCCGCAGCATTGGATGGTGTCACTTCCTGAAACTCCCCCCACAAAGTTGGACCAGACGGGACTTCCGTCCCCTCGCACTCTTCCCCTACTGCCCCTAATCCAATGTCAATGTCGGTCTGAATCTGAGCAATCTTGTCTGCGAAGTAGTTAACAAACTCATCACAGCGGGCCTGGGACAAGTCCCCATCCAGGCAGAGGGAGGCCGGACTAACCAGCCCCCTCACCACCCGGAACAGCTCCGCTGGACGTGACTTCGCATATGCTATGAGGACAGCAAGGAACTCCTTCTTTGCCGTCCTCATAGCCTCAACATAGGACCGCAAATGGGCCCTAAGGAGAAGACGGTTGGAGTCAGATTGAGTCCTACGCCAGCTTCGCTCTAGCCTCCTGCCTACATGCTTCATACACCACAGTCCCTCAGTAAACCAAGGGGCCCTGCAGTGACGAGACCGAGGCATAGCGCATCTCAGAGCCACCCTGTCAATGGCCTCCTCCAGCAAGCTGTTCCAATGCTGGACTAGCTCATCCACAGAGTGACCGTCCACTTTTGGTGGGTGTTGGTGAGTATTTGCTCCTGGCCAACACCCATCTCCACCCACACCCAACCACGAACACCCAGAAACACCCATCGGATGGGTGGGAGAGCATACGTGTAAAATTCCATGAGTGGGTGGGGACGCATGCTTGACCCACCCGCCGACACCCACCAACACCCATGGAGCAACCGCAAGGGAGACGGCACCCTCCGTGGGTGGAGGTAGGTGGAGATGGGTGTTCAACACCCGAGCATCCATGTAAAAGCAAAAACACCCACACCTATGTGGAATAGACCAGCGGAGTCCCACTGCTCCAGTGCGCGCCGCCATGTCGCCACACAAACAGGGAAGGGGGGGAACTGGATGTCCAGCTGTGAACCCGTAAAGGAGGGTGGCAGCAGGGAACATGAGCGTGGGCTCCCACAATGGTGACCAGGAAGGCCCACAAGAAGACCATGGGAGCCAACTCCACCCCACGCGAGAGAAGGGGTCGGGTGAGCACGGGGACACGGGGACACCCAGGGGGGGAGAAACACTGGCAAGGTGGTGCAGGGGGGGAAGCGCCCCAGGCAGAAGGCACAATGGGGGGGTTATGGACCGCCAGTATGGGGAGGGCAGACAGGGAGGCACATGGGGGAGAGGAGCAGGTGGAATGGGGGCAAAAAGCACCAGAAGGTAACACGGTTCACATGTCCCAGCACAGGGCAGAGGGTCTGCACCGATGGCCCATCCAGTGGATGATCCCCAGCCCATCACCTCCCAAGGGCATGGCCCAAGGAGCAGCAGCGAGAGCTAGGTCAGCATGAGGAAAGCCATGCCCCCGGGAGGGGAGGACCACACCCCAGGCCCTGACCACTGGGCCAGGGAACACAGGGCAGAGTGCAGCAGCATAACCCGGTCCCCCATCCCCACAGGACAGCTCCCAGACCATGGAAGACTGCACCACCAGGAAGATGGCCGAGCAGGGCCTCCCAGACAGCCTGGTGAGCAGAAGGTACCCCAGGGGGGAGGGGGGACAGACCCCACAGGTGGGATGAGGGGGCAGCAGGAGCCATAGTAACCCCTAATGCACTACCCCCAACAGGATATGACCACCACAATGGCTACCATATCCACAGGGAGGCCCCATGCCAGTAAGCCGGTTGCCCCCTCCCATGGGTTCCAAAAGGGGGAGTCCTGGACAAGGCAGGAGGTCAGGGACTTTATTCGCGTGAGGGGGTCCAAAAGAGTCCAGCACACCTGGTGTGCAGCTACAAGACCAGACAGGTCTATGAAGCCATCGCCCAGGAGATGCAGCGGCGGAGGTACAATAGGGATGTCACCCAGTGCATGCAGCAGGCAAAGGACTTGAGGTCCAGATATAAACATATCAAGGACAACAATCTCAAGTCCAGCCAGGCCATGCACACACCTGAGTTCCAGGAGGAGTTGGACAAGTTCCTCTGCATGGAAGGGGACATCATGTCCTCCCGCACACATGGCAGCGCCTTCGCCAGGGGCAGGCGCAGGGTCAACACGCTGCCCCTACTGATATACCCCACAGACCAATGGGGGGCAGGTGCCCCTGGTGAGGCCAGCCAGGAATCGGGAGGAGAAAGCCCCATCCCACAGGAGGAGGAGGCGCCGCGGGACCCGAGCGCCGGACCACCATACTCGGCGCGCACCCACAAGTCCCAGAGGCTTACTGGCCACAGGCACAGGGGGCATGTGCAGAGCAAGTGAAGACCTGGTATGGCCCCCAGGAAGTGTAGGAACAGGATCCAGGTATGAGCACCCCAGTGGGACCGGGGGCAAGGGGAGGGGTGGAACAACCCAGACAGAGCTGCAGTGGCTGGGGATGGGGGCCAACAAACACTAATGGTACCCCATATCATTGCAGCTCAAGGAAGTCTGGAGTTGCATGAGGTGGAGGTCACGGAGGAGGCGGTGGACGACGGGGACCCAGCAGTACCCGCACTGCCAGGTGGGCCACCCTCCATGGCAGGGCACACTGGCCAGGGGGCCAGGGAGGGCCCAGAGGGGCCCATGGGTGGAGGGTGGTGGAGGTACAGGGGGGCACCTGGGGGCGAGTAGCCACAAACAGCAGGGCCCAACAAGGATGGGGTGGCAGGTGCAGGCGGGAGGGGTGGATGGTCCCACAGCAGCTACCACGGCAAACCACACAGTCAGAGGGTCCCTCCTGTGGCAATCAGCTGCCAGGGGAGTCATCCCATGACAGTGCAGGGCTGGGGGACGCCACAGGGGAGGGATGAGGGGAACTGCCACACTTTGAGGGCCACCAGGCACCCCGGGTCAGGTGGTAGTGGCCAGCGGGGCACACAGGCTGGATGCACTAACGATGTGTTCAAACTCTCGTTCACAGACCAGGCACCCACTCGTGCAAGGGGTGCAGCTGCCGGAAATGTGGAGCAGAACCAGGAGATGCGGGCCAGGAACCGGCGCTGGCAGGAGGACCTCGGAAGGGAGCTGCTGGAGGAGTTGCAACTGTTAGTCGAGGTGCACTCCTGGGAGCTCACGCTTACCAGGGAGCTCATCAGCAGCATCCCTACCTGGGCCTGGTTCACGGAGTCCCCCTGCCCCACATAGGGCAACCAGACCCGCTTGCAGGGCCACCCTTCCAGCCCACCACCCCTGTGGTCTCACCCCCGTTGCCAACCCGACCCCTTAACCAGGAGGCAACCCCCCCACCCCAGGACCGTGCACCACAGGATGACCAACCACCCATGGTGGCCACCTCACCCCCTCTGGTAAGGCTGCAGCACCCCAGGCCCCTAGTGGTAGGGGGTGCCACACCAGGGGGGTGGGGACTGGTAAACCAACTCATCATTAATATGAGAGATCAGAGAAAATATTTTGTCCCCAAGGTGGGTGGTCATTGACTGTCAATAATGATGTACGTGGATGACACGCTCCTATTGTCCACAGCAAAATTGGGCTTACAAAGACTATTGGACAACTTTGGAGTTGAATGCAAAAAGCAAGGGCTACTAGGTAATTATAACAAGTCGTAAGTGATGATCTTTGCAAGGAAGTTTAAACCTGTGGTTTGGTTTTTGAATGGTCATCGCTTAGAACAAGTCTGTTCTTTTAAGTATTTAGGATTTGTGTTCTCATATAACAATTCTTGTAGTTCTCATATTCAGTCTGTTAAGGCCGAAGCCCTTGACAGCTCTGCAGTTATTCAAAAAAAATTCTTCTCCAAAGGAGGCTGGTTGTTTGAACCTGCATGTAAGGTGTTTGAAAAGAAGGTGCTACAAAAAATAAATTATGGAGCTCAGGTTTGGGGAAATTCCCCATTAGTAGCCCTCCAGTTAGAACCGGTTCAAACTAAATTCTTGAAATCCATCCTAGGAATCCCGAAGGGGTCACCGTCTGCCCTTGTCAAACTGGAAACTGGCTTTCCCTCAGTGGGTATGTTGGTCTTGAGATGTTTGCTTAATTATGCTGTGAAATTATTATTAAATCCTGCTGATTCTGTAATGAAGCGTTGCCTGATTGATGGAGAGGTGTCAAGAGCCTACCCCTGGCTGAAGTATTGAATTGGTCAGTTGAATCATTTGGGCTTGTCCCTTCCTTTCCTGGGGAAATTTCCTATTAAAACAAGTTTGAAATTGTTAAAGGAGCGTCTCCTGGTTGTATACCTGAAGACTCAGAGGAGTCTTGCAGATCAATCACATGTGGCCCCTTTTTATGACTTGTTTCTCCCCGCAAAGTCTGGATGTTCCTATTTGAAGGTCGTCCTTGACTATCACTTAAGAAGAGCTTTTGTAAATTTGTGGTTTCAAATTTTTACCTCGGAGGTTACTCAGGGTAGGTATACCGGTTGTCCTTTTGACCATAGGAAATGTCCCTGTGGGGAAGATAAAATTGAGGACTTAACTATTACCTACTGCAGTGCCCCTTGTTTGATACTCCACAACAGGATATATGGTCTAAGATTAATTTCCCGCAGTCAGTTTCTCTACCTGAGTTATTGTGCTATTTTTTATCCTATAAAGTGTCAACAGTTACTAGAGAAGTGGCATTGTTTGCTAAAAGGGCAAGTGTAATTAGGAAATGATTTGTGGATTCTCAGATAATTAAAAACTCCTAAAATATTTTCTCATTTCCCCCCCTTTTGAGAAGGTATTTTAATATTATTAGATCGAAATTGTTTATCGTGCAAATGTTGTTGAAAATGTGGATGTATATGTATTGTGTGTGTGTGTGTGTGTGTGTGTGTGTGATGTCACACTAACTTGTCATGGAAGCAGCCAGTACAAGGAATAAATTTTTTATTTTATTACATTGTGCAGGATGCACGCTGGCAGAATGAGGATGGGGGTGTGGTCCAGGTCAAATTGGCTCCTGTTCATCAGGAGGCACCAGCACGTCTTCAGGAGCCTGAAGGTCCGCTCCACCATGCTGCGGGTGGACTACAAACGATAATTGAACAGGCGGTGGTCCGCGTTGCACACCACTGGAGAGGCCTGCATGAGCCATGGGCTGAGCGGGTAGGCAGGGTCTCCCATCACAACAGGGGCCATGGGAACCCCCTCTATTACACGGTACAGGTTGGGGGCAATCTCCCCTTCAAACATGCATGCATAGAAGGGGGAGGCATGCAGGATACGCGCGTCGTGGCTCCGCCCCGACTAGCCTGTGTACACATCTATGAACAGGCCCCTAGATCCACAACGGCCTGCAGATTGATGGAGAAGGTCTGTTTCCGGTTCATGTAGTCAATCTTAGCATGAGGGTGGCGTATGATGGGAATGTGGGTGCTGTCAATGGCCCCGATGCAATGAGGGAACCCCATTTCCTAGAACCCACGCATCACCTCCTCGGGGTCACGGAGCTAGATGACCCACTCCAAGAGAAGATCCACGAGCAGGTCACACACAACATGGAGGGCCCTATTCACTGTGGCGGTGCCCATCCTGAACTGCTCCCCCACGCTCCTACAGGAATCGGGAGTGTCCATCCACTACACCGCCATGGCCACGCGCATCCCTGGTGTCAGTGGGAATCACATGTTCATCTCCCGCTTTTGGATGTGGGGGCTGAGGAGCTCCCCCAGGCGGGTCAGGAGGGATTGGGGCATCCGGAAGTGGTCCGACCATTCCCTGTCCATCCAGGTGGCCAACATGTTCTTCCACCAGTCATTGGAGTGGGAGCGTGACCAGTGCTGTCGCAGGGTCGGTAGGGCCACACGGTGGGCCTACATGTTGAGGGTTCTTCGGGCCAGGATGAGTTGACCTTGCTGGGACACCTCAGCGCCCTGTCAGACGGCTGCCCGCCTTGCCCATTGCATGGTCACTGCCCTCCAGAAGTTAGCTGCCCTGCGCCTCCGTGCCCCCTGGAAGACAGACCTTTGACCGTGCAGCCGTAACAGGGCTATCTGCTGTAGCAGCATGCGCAGCAGCAGAAGGGCCATGCCCAGGAGGTGCAGAATCACATCCCTGGGCTGTGGGTCCTCGTCCCCCAGCAGCATGGTCCTGCAGCTCCCCACACCAAGCCTACCTCCGCTGGTGCATGCCGGGGCCACAGCGCACTCTGATCTATGGACTGTGCCTACACCCCACTCTCCCCTGGTGGTACAGGAGCTCCTCTGTGTCCACCCAGCCCAGGGTCACCATACTCTGTGTGCTGCTCGCTCCCATGCTACAGACCCTCTGCCCCATGCCTTACCACATGCAGCGGGTCCCTTATGTACTGTGTAGGGTGGTGTGGGCAGGGCACCGATAGGTGATGCATCGGGGGGGTGCTGGGGCAGCAACCAGGTGCTGGGTCCAGCTGCGCATCCTCGTGAGTGCGTGGGCCACCTGCCCGTCATGGGGGGATAGGGACGTGCACACCTCAGGGTACCCCCCGCCAACCAACCACGCTACAGACCCCCCAGTTGGGGCTGGCCTTTGGCTGCTGCAGCTGTGCACAGTGTGGATATAATGCCTGGCTCAGATTCTTGGCCTGGCGCAGTGTCCAGCCATGGCCTCCTTCATCTCTCGGCACCTGTGCTGCATCCCTTCTGCCCTCTGTGTGGGCTGTGGGGTCCAGTCCCCAGTGGGCTGGGATATCTCTGGCATGCAAGGCCACCTGTGGGCAAGGGTAGCCACACATTCCATGCTCGGCCCGGTCGCTGCATCCCTCCATCTACTGCCTTCTGCTTCACCAGAGAGGGTCCCGTTCCTGCCATGGCCGGTCGTTCTGCATGTCCCTTAGCTGGGGGTGTAGGGGAGGGGTGGTTTCCCTGTGCGGACATGCTTTTGGGGGCCCTCTGGCTGAGCCATGATGTGAAGCTGATGGTGGGCGACCCCCTATCAGAGAGGGATGACTTCTGGCTTCTGTCGCAGTACATGTGGATCTACAACAATACAAAATCTACAACAATAAAGAAGTCATTATTTATTTCATCATTCCCTAGCATCCTGTCAGGTGTTCTTTCTTTCTTTCTTTCTTTCTTTCTTTCTTTCTTTCTGTCATTTATACCCTGCCCCTCCTGCAAACAGTTCAGGGCGGCTTCCAACACCATAAATACATAAGACCAATATAAAACAGTTTAAAATAATCAACA
The DNA here is from genome assembly GCA_003113815.1 of Sphenodon punctatus. Lineage (NCBI taxonomy): Eukaryota > Metazoa > Chordata > Lepidosauria > Sphenodontia > Sphenodontidae > Sphenodon > Sphenodon punctatus. Next base: position 84,827 of record QEPC01001979.1, on the reverse strand, counting down.
ATAAAAATATTTAAAACAGGGCCCCGGGAATTAACAATAAAACAGGATAGGGGCGAAGAAACAATAACCCTAACCCACCCACCCCCACCTCCAAAGGCCTGGGTGAACAGTCAGGTTTTGCAACACCACCGGAATGACAATAGGCTTGGGACCAGGCGAGCTTCCTCCAGAAGGAAGTTCCAAATACTCAGCCCTGCCACCGAGAATGCCCTCTCCATTGTGGCCCCCCGCTTTACGTGGGGAACCTCCAGGAAGGCACCCCCGGTCGACCGCAGGAGCTGCTGTGGGGCACGGAGGGTGAGGCTGTCCCTGAGTTATGAAGGGCCCAGACCATGAAGGGCCTTATAGATCAACACCAAAACCTTGAACCTGGCTTGGCATGCTATTGGCAGCCAGTGCAGTCTGGAGCACCGGTGTAATATGCTCTTGACGACCCATCCCCGTAAGGAGATGGGCCGCCGCATTCTGCACTAGTTACAGCCTCTGAACCAGGAACAAGGGAAGCCCCACGTAGAGCACCTTGCAGTAGTCCAGCCTTGAAGTGATGAAGGCATGGATGAGGGAGGCCAGATCCGGGCTGGACATGAACGGACGGAGTCTACGCACCAGATACAGCTGGTGGAAGGCAGCCTTAGCGACTGCCTCCACCTGCCGCTCCAGGCGCAGGTCCACGTCCAGTATCACCCCCAGACTCCAGACCTGCTGAGCTATAGGAGGGCAGACTCCCCCAATTAGGTGGGCCACTAACTCCCTCACTCTCCCTGCCAACATCAGCTCCATCTTATCGGGGTTGAGCTTCAGTCTGCTCTGCCGCATCCATTCCGCCATGGCCTCCAGACACTGGGATAGCAACGAGACAGCAGGGTCGGAGTCAGTTGAAAAGGAGAGGTACAGCTGAGTATCATCAGCATATTGTTGACACCGCACCCCGAACCCCTTCACGACCTCCCCCAAAGGCTGCATGTACACATTAAACAATAACGGAGACAGGATAGAACCCTGCGGAATGCAGCATGATAAGGCATGGGGGCACGCTGTCTCATGCCCCAGCACCACCCGCTGGCTTCTCCCTGAGAGGAATGAACGTAACCATTCAAGAACAATCCCGTCCGGACCCCCCAGGTCACACAGTCGTCTCAACAGCAGCCCATGGTCCACGGTGTCAAAAGCAGCTGAGAGAGCTAGCAGGATGAGAAATGTTGAGCATCCTGCGTCCATCTCCTGGCGGAGGTTGTCTACCAAGGCCACCAACGCTGTCTCAGTGCCATAGCCGGGATGGAACCCCGATTGAAAAGGTTCTAGAAAACCGATGCTATCCAGATGCAGCTGGAGTGCTACCGCCTGCTCAATAACCTTCCCTAAAAAGGGAAGGTTAGAGACAGGCCAGTAACTGGAGAGTGCATCCATGTACAAAGATGGTTTTTTCAGCAGGGGGCACACCACAGCCTCCTTGAGGCAGGGCGACAGCTTCCCCTGCTGCAAGGACACGTTCACTACTCTCGCCAGCACCATCCCCAACGTCTCCCTGGAAGCTTTCACTAACCAGGATGGGCATGGATCAAGTTTGCAACAAGTGGCCCTCACAGACCCCAAGACATCCATCGCATCAGCCGGCATCACTTCCTGAACTCCCCTCACAAAGCTTGACCAGACGGGACCTCCGTCCCCTCGCGCTCTTCCCCTGCTGCTCCTAATCCAATGTTAAAGTCGGTCTGAATCCAAGCAATTTTGTCTGTGAAGTAGTTGACAAACTCCTCACAGCGGACTTGGGACAAATCCCCATGCAGGCAGAGGGAGGCTGGACTAACCAGCCCCTGCACCACCCGGAACAGCTCTGCCGGGCATGACTTCGCAGATGCTATGAGGACAGCACGGAACTCGTTCCTTGCCGTCCTCACAGCCTCAACATAGGACCGCAAATGGGCCCTTTGAGAAGACTGTCAGAGTCAGATCGAGTCCGACGCCAGCGTCGCTCTAGCCTCCTGCCTACACGCTTCATACACTGCAGCCCCTCAGTAAACCAAGGAGTCCTGCCTTAACGAGACCGAGGCAGAGGGCGTCTCAGAGCCACCCTGTCAATAGCTTCCTCCAGCAAGCTGTTCCAATGCTGGACCAGCTCATCCACAAAGTGACTGTCCAAGTCCAAGGTTAACTCCCCCAGGACCTCGGGGAACTGCTGGGGTTTCATCAGCCTCCAAGGGCGGACCATCCTAACTGGTCCTTTCCACTTCTGGAGGGGGTGTGCTAGAAGACTGGCCTGAAGGAGATAATGGTCCGTCCATGACAAGGTCACCGCTGTAGCCTCCCCCACAACCGGACCCCCCGCCTCAAGGCCAGAACCGAAGGTCACGTTGAGGGTATGCCCCCCCCACATGGGTCTGGCATATAACCTCCTGGGGCAAATCCATGGTTGCCATGGCGGCCATGAATTCACGCTCCGCTCCAACAAGGCCGGCATCAGCATGGATGTTGAAGTCCCTCCGAACCATAGTCCTGGAGGAGCCCAATGCCACCTCTGAGGCCAGTTCTGCTAGAGTGGTAAGGAATGCCACCAGGCAGGAAGGGGCCTGCTATACCAGCAGTACCCCTAGCTTGCCCCCAGCCAAATCGAACACCACATGCAGGGCCTCAATACCCATAATCTCC
>QEPC01001979.1:52792-82081 GCA_003113815.1 Sphenodon punctatus | reverse complement strand
GCACAGCGGTGCTGCAGCGGCAGCACAAAATAGTCATACTCCCTTCACAGAACCGCGATAAGCGCTCATGCCTGTGTCTCATATATTAAATTGGCAGAACGCAGGAAAAGACCACTGATTGTATACGGCAACGGTAACGATGAAGAAATCTGCGAAACACATACATTCCGCATCTACGTATTCTTGTAGCTAAAGAAATGCAGAATCGCGGAGTACCGCGCGGAATTCTGCGAGGCGCAACGTGGGATGCCGAGGTTTAGGAATGGAATCGTGGAGCGGTAACAGCTGCTGCCTCATCAGCCCTAACTGCAACCCTTTATACTGCAGGGCTAGGCTGCTTGACTCTGCTTCTGTGTTAGCTATTGCTCTGTCAGGGTACACATGCAACATCTCCTGGGGCTTGCACTAAAAGTCCTCCCATATATATACCTGCCACGTTACCTTTCCAATCCTTATTCCTTACCCTTACAATTTACCTTTTTCCTTCCCCTGCCTGTCTCCCCTGAACGTGTGTGTGTTTGTGTGTGTGTTAGATGATAGATATAGAATATAAATAGATTAGAAATAGTGGCTATACCTCTGAGTTTTCCTTTTTCCTTCTAATGTTTGTCTTCCCTGTCCATATTTTATATAGATATTAGTTGTGTGTGTGTATATATGTTAGGGATGTGCGAACGCGTTCGGAAGTTCGGAGTCTGGCCCTAACTTCGCCTTTTCAGGTGACCAAACCCAAACACGAATCCGAACACAAACTGACTGAACCAAACTAGATCCGAACATCAAAATGACCAAACAGTTCGGTCAGTTCGGCCATGTTCGGTTGAGTTCAGGCGGGAAAAACATGACTGAAGTTCCAGGGAGGGGGATGCAGTTTTGGAACAGACTTCCTGGTACCAGGGAGTGGAGAGGTTTGGAGTAGCAGCCAGCCTACCCGATCACTTTTCCTTTTAGACTGAACACTGGCTTCACAGTCTGCGATAGGCCAGGGGCTAGGCTGCACAGAGCCAATCAGGCCTTGCAGTAAGGCAGGAGCAGCAAGTAACAAAACTTTTCTCCCTGCCCCGCTTCCAACACATTTTGAGCCAGCCACTGATAATTTCAGCAACGTTTTCAGAAGGCTCCCTGATTCCCAGCAGTTTGCTTCTGTCATCCATTCACAATCCTCCTCCCATTTCACCCATCCAACAGATTTACCTACCTATTATCTCTTAGTTAGTTTATATTAGATAGATTTAGCACTGAACTCCTTATCTTCCTCCCTCATCCTTCCTCTCCTTCCTCACTGTCAATAACTATTGATGGAGTCACCATCCTGCCTGTCCCCCAAGCCCATAGCCTAGGCTTCATCTTTGACTCACCCCTTTCTTTTAAACCCTACATTGACTCTGTTGCTAAATCCTGTCGCTTCTCCCTCCATAACATTGCTAAGATTCGCCCTTTTCTCTCTGTCTCGTCTGCCAAAACTCTTGTTCATGCTCTGGTCATCTCTCGCCTCGATTACTGTAACCTCCTTCTCACTGGCCTTCCCCGGTCTCACCTTTCTCCCCTCATCTCTGTCCAAAACTCTGCTGCCAGGGTCATCTACCTCGCCAGTCGCTTCGACCATGTGCAGCCCCTCCTCTCTTCGCTTCACTGGCTTCCCCTTCCTGAACGAATCCTGCACAAGCTCCTAGTCTTCACCTATAAAGCTCTTCACAACCTTGCTCCCCCCTACCTCTCTGCACTTATCGCCCTCCATACTCCAGCCCGTGCACTTCGCTCCTCCTCTGTCCCTTCTCTCACCCTTCCACGCCTTCCCTGCTCCCCTAAGCGCCTTCGTCCCTTCTCACTTGCTGCCCCCCATGCCTGGAACTCCCTCCCTGTCCACATCCGCCTTGCCCCCTCCCTTCATACCTTCAAATCTCTCCTTAAAACTCACCTCTTTCGCTCTGCTCTGTCTGACTCTTTATCCTGCTGAGCCACTATTCCTATACCTACGATCGGTTTACCCTTATCCTTGCAACATGGACCTGCCTGCTGTCATTCTCATCGTAACCAAGCCAAGTACGTGCACTTGAGACCTCGCATCTTCATGAATGTTAGACCCCTTGTCTCTCCCTCTGTTCCCCTTCCTAAGTCTCTCCCCCAGCTCCTGTCTCTCAGATTGTAAGCCCTAGGGGCAAGGACCGTGTCTATTTTATTACTTTGTAAAGAGCCAGGTACACTGCTGGTGCTATATAAATGTTTGTTAATAATAATAATAATAAATAATAATAATTTAGCAATTATTTTTATTTTTTATGCCTCCCTGTGTTCTATCTCCCTACCCTCTATTGAATCCATTCCTTTCCCTCTCCCTCCATATTCCATATTCCATCCCTCATTCCCTTCCCCTGGTTTTTGATTTATTAGTGTAGGTTTAGATTGATTTAGGTTTTATTTCAGTTTCTGTACTGTGCTGTTTTGAGCTTTTGGTGTTCCCCCCCCCATCCCTGTGTAATATTGTGTGTAGATCAATAGATAGAGAGATAGATAGATAGATAGAGAGAGAGAGAGAGAGAGAGATAGAGATATTATAGTAGCTGTTAGGTAGTATTATAGTTATCTATTACAGTTAAGTTAGCTTAGTTTATAGCGATATAGTGATCTAGTTTTAGAGTGTGTTTTTTATTTTCCATTATTTAGTTCCATAGGTTTTATAATAGTTATTAGATTGTTAAATAGCAGTTAAATTTAGTGTAGTATAGATAGATACATATAATATTTGATAAAAATTGTAAAAAAATAAATAAATAAATATATTTAATATAATTAATTGTGTGTGGTTTGTAGAAATGGAGAAGGGAGTGATGAGAGGGTGAGACCACTCCGCTGCCCGTAAGGCATCCAATGAGGCATGTGGCAGGGGCTGTGCCATCAGAGTGCCAGCAGTGGGCAGAAGCAGCAGCCCAAGCACATCCCCACGCCCCAAGATGCGAAGGCCTGGTGGTGATGTTGGGTCTTGCTCTCCCAGCACTAAGGGCCAGGGGGTTGGGCGTCACCTCCTGGCAGTAGAAGAGGCTGTGGTGGCTGTGTCATCTGTGGCAGCAGGTGATTCAGGGGACTAAGAGTCCCAGCAGGGACCATCATTGTCCCCCGACTCCCCCATTGTTGAGAGCCTGGTTAGAGGCAGGGCCCGATCCCTGGGCAGCAGCAGCAACAGCAGCTATAGGGGGCAGGTGGAGACTTCAGTTCAGAGTGGGAGCAGCATGGGGAGTCTGACAGCCTCCATCACTCTCTTTGTAGATGGGGACAGCGATGCAGAGATTTCTGTGGAGAAGGTCTCTGTATCTGGTGCTGCTGAGGTGATGGCTGTCCCTCAATGACCTGTGTCACCAGTGCCACCATATCCTGCCCCTCCCAGGAGTGCATCACCTGGTGTGGGCCAGAAGGCAGGAGGGGCTAAAAAATCATGGGTCTGGGAGCATTTTAAGGTGGTGCAGGCAGATGATCCCCGGGAGGTCCGGTGAACTTTGTGCAGCAAGGTGGTGAAGCGAGGGCAGGTGCTCACCAACCTAGGGATATCCGCCATGTCCAGGCATCTAAAAACATGCCACAGTGCCGCTCTGCTAAGTGGGCAGGCTGGGTCAGTGGACGCAAGTGGGTTCCCAATCCATGTGGCCACTTGTCCTCCATCGGGCAACCGTCCCACTGCAGCAGCTGCTTCTAGCAGCAAGAGCAGTATTGCTGCTGGAGGGAGCAGCAGGAGCAGAAGCAGCAGCAGCAGCCCACAATGGAGGCGCTGGGATGAGGGCAGCTTCCAAGGCCATCAGCAGCTGGACGGCAGCGTGGCTTTCAATATAAATCCATGCGCCTGTTGGGCGAGATGATCGCTGTTCATGGCCAGCCCTTATCCATTGTTGAGATACAGGGTTTAAGTGGCTGATGGGGTTCCTGACCCCCAAATTAAGATGCCATGCTACACCACCGTCAGCTGTACACTGGTGCTAGGGTTGTACAGGGTATTGAAGGAGAGGGTGAAGGAGCAGCTGACACTGGAAGGGACTGGGGATGCCACTGACCATTTTACAACTGACCTATGGTCCTCCAGGAACACCCAACATGCTTACCTGGTGGTGACGGCGCACTGGTGGGAGGACATAGAGATGGCATTGGACAGGGGCAGGAGGGGTTCTGAAGCAGGGTATAGGTGGGACCTGCTTCAGGCGGAAGTCATGGACTGCTCCCACACTGCAAGGAACATAGAGGCAGTCCTGAATGATGTTGTGGAAGAGTGAGTCATGCCAGGTGCATCGTTCACCGCGGGGTGTGTGGTGACCGATAATGCATCAAATATAGTGAGGGCTGTACACGATGCGAAATTTGTCAGTATCCCTTGCACCACACACACCCTCCACCTGGTGGTCACGGATTCTCTGGGCTTGGGGGAGAAGGGGATTGGGGCAGGCACCCTTAGCTTCCTGATAGAGCAGGGGAGGAAGCTGGCAAGGTTCTTTAACAGCAGTGTTAAGGGCAGCAAAATCCTCCGGGCCAAGGAGGCTGAGCAAGGCTCTCCAGGGCATCTGCTGGTGCAGGACATGTCCACGAGGTGGAATTCCACCTTCCTGATGCTTAAGCAGCTTGTGGAGCAGAAAGCTGCCTTGAATCAGGTCGAATTGGACATGGACAGCGAGGCACCTCCAGGCTTCAATGGGCCAGAATGGGAGATCCTGGCAGAGATAGTCATAGTTCTAAAACCATTCCATGACGTGGAAGAGACCATCAGCTCATCCACAGCAATGATAAGTCAGGTGACCCCTCTGGTCCAGAGTCTCCACGGGAGTTTTGAGGAGTCATGGTGTAGGAGCAAGATTGTGGCTGTAGGGGAAAGAAGCTGGGGCTGAGGCAGTTGGGCTGACACAGAAACTTAAGACAGGCCTGATGGTGAGGTTTGACAAGCTTCTGCAGCGGGCGGGGGGGGGGAATATGTTGTGGGAACAATGCTGGACCCCAGGTTCAAGGGCAGCATGGCACACAAGTCATCCCTCTATGACTTCTGGAAGGATGATCTTGTGGGGAGGGTCTGGAAGGCAGAGAGGGCTCTTGAGGGTATGCAGGAGCAGCATCAGCATCAGGGGTTGGTGGGAGTGGGAGCAAACACCCCGCTTGGCCAGTGGGATCTATCCCTGCCCCCAGCGCGAGCAGTAGCATCAGCACCAGCTACAGCATAATTAGCAGCAGCAGCACCCCTACTGCCAGAAGCTTCTCCTCTGCACGGCCCACAAAAGATCAGGGACTGACAGCATGGCTGAGGGCAGTGTGGTTGTGCTGCCCAGGGATAGCTATGAGAGGGAGTATGATGGTGCCACAGCAGCAGTTGATAACTACCTGGATGAGGAGCCGTGCATCGATCCCTTGGCCTACTGGGCTGGCAAGACCAATGTGTGGCCAGCCCTGTTGAAAGTGGCCAGGGGATTATTGTCATGCCTACCAACCAGTGTCCCCAGTAAGCGGGTGTTCTCTGTTGCAGGGGTCATTTGCTTCCTGCACCGCCTGAGACTGGGGGCAAGTTGGTGGAGCAGTTGTTGTTCTTAAAGTGAGCCTTCCACTGCTGGGATTCCCCAAGCTGTCCCTGGACAAGGAGTGATGGTGCAGTGACACACGCCATCCCATGCCAGGGCCAGTATTGGAAAGGGTCTCCTCATCAATAAGGGCTGCTGATGATGACCTGAGGTGCTGTCTCTCCCTCCCACTGCTTCAGTGGCACCTTACCTGCCCCTCCTCCCTCCCCCCTCCCTCTCTCTATCATATTACATGACCTCGGCTGACTTATCTGACTGACTGCATGCTGCAGTGTGGCATTGGGAAACTGTAAGCCTGCAAGCTTGCCTCTGGCTAGTGGCTAAATGTTCTCAGCCCGCCTATCTGACTGGCTGTCTTGTGCGCATGCTACACAGTGTTCACCAACCTATCTGAGTGTCCTGCCAATTTGGTGCCAAGGTCCCAGCCTGCCTTCCCTACTGCCTCTCATACCATGCTTCCTGCCTGTCCGCCCACCCGTCCAGGTTGCAAAGCTTGAACCCTGCCTCAGTCTGCCTGCCTTCTGCTCATGCCACACTGCTTGCCTTCCCACCTGCCTGCCCAGGTGGTGTAGATAAAAGCCTGCCTCAGTCTGCCTGAATTCTTCTCATGCCATGCTGCCTGTCTGCCCACCTGCCTACCTACACAGGTGGTCTAGATCAAAGCCTGCCTCAGTCTGCCTGCCTTCTGCTCATGCCATGCTGGCTGTCCGTCCACCTGCCTGCCTGCCCAGGTGGTCAAGATCAAAGCCTGACTCTGTCTGCTTGCCTTCTGCTCATGTCATGCTGCCTGTGCACCTGCTCACCTGCCCATGTGGTCTAGATCAAAGTCTGCCTCAGTCTGCCTGCCTTCTGCTCATGCCACGCTGCCTGCCCTTCCACCTGAATGCCTGCCCAGGTGGTCTAGATCAAAGCCTGCCTCGGTCTGCTTGCCTTCTGTTCATGCCACACTGCCTGTCCGCCCACCTGCCCGCCCGCCTGCCTGGCCAGGTGGTCTAGATCAAGGCTGCCTCAGTCTGCCTGCCTTCTGCTCATACCATGCTGCCTGTCTGCCTACCCTGGCAACCCTGGGTGATGTGCACCACTGATCTGGTAATGCCACTGCTGCTGTCTGCTGGTCCATGGGTTATCTGCCCTGGCGAATCCAAATGTGCCCACACAATCCTGCTGCTGATGTCTGATGCTGTATTGGAGCTATTCCCTTGAAATCCAACCATCCTGGCTCCATGGGTGCTGTTTACAGGCAAATCCTGATGCTGCTGTCTCTGCTGTTCCACGGGTTCTGTGCCCGGTCAATCCAATGTCTGCTGCTGCTACTGCCAATGCTGCCTCTGCTCTCTGTGCCCAAGCAATCCAATGTCTGCTGCTGCTACTGCCAATGCTGCCTCTGCTCTCTGTGCCCAAGCAATCCAATGTCTGCTGCTGCTACTGCCAATGCTGCCTCTGCTCTCTGTGCCCAAGCAATCCAATGTCTGCTGCTGCTACTGCCAATGCTGCCTCTGCTCTCTGTGCCTAAGCAATCCAATGTCTGCTGCTGCTGCCACTGTCACCCATGCCAATCAGAACTAACGTTGCACAACTGGGTTTTGTCCACCACCATTTTGGAAATTCCCCGCTAAAGAGCTTGGAGTCTGGCAGCCATATCCCCAGATTGCACTCCCCAATTTGAGAACCACTGGCTGATTTGATCTGTGGCAGATCAGGGAAGAGAACCCAGGCCTCTAGAGTCCCAGACCAGTGCTCTAACTTCTGCACCACCTCTTATTGTGCATCATACAGCATCTAGAGAGAAAAAGCATCTCTCTCTGGATACAGCATCTAGTACACAGATGTAGACTTTGCTCACAGCCTCTAGGTGTGACTGCAATATAAACAATCATACTAAATTCAAAATTCTATTCTGGGTGGGGAGGAGGAGCTAGAACCAAAGAAAGTCCTTTGTGAATACATTACTGCAGGCAATTTCATTATCAGGCCCTTCTAAATCATGTCATGCATGTCTCAGTCCTTTACAAACACTGCACTAGATCCAGTTCTACCAAAAGAAATTTGGGGACTTGGGGATCTCAGGCCCTTACCCTCCCAATATGCATCGGGACCTAACACTAGGCAATCAACAGGGAAATTTGGGGGAGGGGGATAAGATAGTTTTATAAACCCAGGAAAATTCTCAGTGGCATCCTAAAAGGGGAACAGGTAATTTGAAAGGCTAAAGCAGATCCTGGGGAGGTAACTGCCCAGCTACTGAAGCACTTTCAATGCTCAGACCTTCAGCAGCTACAGATGTGTTGAGTACCCTTGACTCCACTTCTCTGTGGCACAGGGGCAGGGAGCAACAGAGAATCAAGCCACAGCAGTGGCCTGAAGACTGATTTGAGAAGGGCCTGGCAGAATGAGCAAATTATTGTGCAAATCAAAACGTTTACCCTGCCCTGATCCTCAGCTAGAAGTCAGTAAGGTTTCACTGGGTTTACACCAGCTGAGCACCTGCCTTATTAAGTCCCACAGAGTCTTGCAGAGAGATGGAGAAGCATTTCAGTGCCCAAGGTCACACTATAAAGAGGCTGAATGCACAAGAGCACTGCTAGCTGTGTGCCCCAAACCCAGTTCCCCAACTCATTCCTATACAGGTTCTTTCTTCTGTGAGCTCCAAGAACTGTAGCCCTCTGGGTTAGAACTGGGAAAGCTGAAATGCAGACCATTCCAAACCAGGAATTAGAACTGGGCTCTCTTGACTCCTGTCCCACAACTGAGCAATGCTGCCCACTCAAAGGCTGCTGAAAGCATATTTCCTGCTGGGCTGCCCTTGTTAGATGTTAGTACTTGCAATAAATTACAGAATTGATGATAATGAAGATGGAAAAAATACCACTTTCAGCCAGAATTTCAAGATAGCTATTAACGCCAAGGATCTAACAGATGTCACTGCTGTTTCGGCCCTCAAAAGTACCTGGGGAACACAAAGCGGTAAGCCAAAATTGCACGCAGAAAGCAGTTCTGTATACTTTCAAACTTATCTAGAAAGGGAAGCCCCCAGATAGCCACAGCGAACAACAGTTGCATAATTACTTTAGCCTTAAAAAGGTGCAGGGCCGGGCCTGCTAGGTTTCCTCCATGGGAATAAAAAAAGCTCACAATGGTACTAGTAGTTTTCTGGGTCTGCGATCTGTTTGCTTCAAAATGGGAAGTCCAGTGGCAAGATAAAGAGACAACCACCACAAGATATTTTTAAGATCGTAATTGTTCTTCAACGCAGACCCACTTGGGTCATTGATAGCAATACTGTATCGTCCGCATAAAGAAGGATGGGTAGTCTCCTGGCACCCAGCTTTGGAGCATGCATGTTGTTTTCTAACATAAAGGGAATCAGGTCATTAACGTAAAGATTGAACAGTGCAGGGGCTTGTATACAGCCCTGTCGAACTCCTCTGAAAAGTGGGATGTCATTAGAAAGGGGAGCATTCCTAGCAGGATGCACCTGCAAAAAATTATTCTGGTGAAGTTTAACTATCAGAAAAACCAAGCGGCCATCAATAGAGGACTCCCTTAGTTTCAAACAGAGGTGTTCCCTGTCTATGGTATCAAATGCTGCTTTAAGATCTAGGAAACAGCAAAACAGTGAGGCAGCACAAAAAGCACCATAAATTTGGGACTCCTGGGGGCAGAAGGCAGATGTGGAAGAGACAGAATGGTGCTTGGCTATCTCTTAGGACCCACTGACACACATTCAATAGACGTTCACATAAGGAGCAATGCATCTTGCTGTGGAAGAGTTTCTCCTGGAGATCGCTTAGGGTAGTGTCTGTGATGAAGTTTCCACTCATCAAGTAAAACTCAGCCAGCTCTGACAGAATGGTGCTTGGCTATCTCTTAGGACCCACTGGCATATGTTCAACTGATGTTCACATAAGGAGCACCGTCATGGGTCTGGGGCGATCATTCTTCGGCCAGAGGCGATGTCATTCCACCGCATCAAGAAACAGCCACTCAAGCTCCAGGACCCATCATCAGGGTTCTGAGGCCAAGTTACAGGCAGAGAGGGCTGTGACCAATATGTATCTAGAAGCTGCCACTCTAGCCCCAGGACCCACCATCATGGGTCTAGGGCCATCATTCCTTGCACATTCTGATGCCATTCCACCACACCAAGAAGCAGTCACTCCAGCCCCAGGACCCGCTGCCAGGGTTCTGGGGCCAAGTTACAGGCAGGGAGGGCTGTGGCCAAGATCCCGAAGCTGCCACTCTAGCCCCAGGACCCACCATGATGGCTCCGGGGCCATCATTCCTCACACAGAGAACCAATTTTCATCAACTACATCAAGAAGCAGTCACTCCAGCCTCGGGACCCACCGTTAGGGGGTCCAAGCACATGTCCTGCTGGGCTGCCCTTGTTTAGCTCCAACTTTCAAGAACAGTTAAACCTCTCAGGCTGCTGCCTGTGAAATTGAACCACTCCACAACAAAACCCCACTCCAAAATTCCCTGGAGAAGCAACCCCAAGACTTTTGTCACATAAGGAGCAATGCATCTTGCTGTGGAAGATTTTCTCCTGGAGAACCCTTGGGGTATTGTGATGAACTTTCCAATTAAGTACTGCAAGGAAGAGAAACTCAGCCTGCTCTTCCTCTATGTATGTGATGTATCTTTCATTATCTGTGATCCCTGCACTCTGTTAAGGGCCAAGTCCCGATGACAAGACCAGCCAAGCTAAGAGTGAAACAAGAGTCCCAAATACATGTAGGTTTTGACATGAGCTAATGGGTGCACATCTATAAGCCAATGATGTTTTTTTTTCCCCTCCCAAAAACAAGAACTTTAGTTTTCTTATAATTGATCATTAATCTATTGCTCATGCAATAATCTGAAAGTTCTCATAATTGTCTATCCAGCCCCACCTTTGTCTGGGACAAGATGACCACATCGTCTGCGTAATGCAGACATCCCAAGGAGTATGAGCCAGTTTTGGGGGGGGGAAACTCAGGGCGCGATATCCTGGGAACAATGTCATTGAGGAAAAGGTTAAAAAGTGTAGGGGCAGGATGAAACCCTGTCTAACCCTTGAAAAAATTGCAAGCCACTTTGTCAGATGACCCTGCTCTGAGAACCTTATGGCCAGACTAGAGTCAAAATTCAACAGGCAGATAAGGATAAGGAGACTTCTATCGACAAACAGATTGGCCAATTTATCCCATAACAGGCCCCTGACTACTGAATCGAAGGCGGCCTTCAAGTCAACAAAAGCACAATACAATTTAGTGTTAGTATTAATATATTTCTCAGCCAGATGGAATAACACTAGGCAGTTGTCCTGGTGGTGTCAGGGCTCCAGCCCTGGGTATGGCAGCAGCACTGCTACTGCCACCACCGGACCCATAGCCAGAGTCCCGGCACCACCAGGTAGAGCAATCCCTGGTGTGTTGTTTTTTTAAAAAAAATTCCAAGGCTGGGCAGGAGGGGGGGAGTGAGTCCCAGTGCCCCTTCCACCCATGCATCCTGGAGGGGGGAAGGAAAACTGGGTTTGGCCAAACAACCAAAACCCAAACGGTTTGGGGGTAGGGGGGAACAACAGCAAATGGGCCGAACACCGAACCCCCCAGTGTTCTCACATCCCTAGACTGAACTGCAATTCCTTATAACCCCTGTGAGCTGGCTATAAGGAATATTTTCCTTTAGGTGCTTTGGGTGATTGCTGGTAAAGTGCAGTTGTGAATTGACATTTGTCTCTTTCCTATACACCCAAGTATAGATGGTCCCTTGTCTATGTTCAATTAAAATATCCAAAGAATTGATCACTTGAGAGCTGTATTTTAAATCAAACTGGATGCTAGGGAGTTTGGATTTTGGTCTGACCTCGGGGTGTTTGGCCCATTTGGGAACATGTCAAATCCAAACCGATCCCTGTCCAAGCCAACTGAACCGAGTCGGGGGGAGTGGGAGACAGGGAGGAACCCAGTTTTCCCTCCCCTCTCCCCCCTCCAGGCTGCACAGGTGGAAGGGGCAATGGGAGCACCTCCCCGCCTCCCACCCTGCCCAGCCTGGGATTTTTTTTAACACTCCCCCAGGATCACTTGCGACCCTACCTGGTGGTGCTGGGGCTCCGGCCCGGGTCCAGCGGTGAGTGGGTCTAGCAGCGGTTCTGGCAGCAGCAGCACTCCGGAGGAATTCAGGCCACTACTAGGCCTTCCATGCCTTCCGCTGCCAGACCTGGATCCAGAGCCCCGGCAGGTAGGTTGGGCTCCATCCCTGGATTTGATGGCAGTGCTCTGGATAGTCCAGTGGGGGTCCAGCGGGGGAGGCACTCTGGAGTGCTTCAGGCCACTACTAGGCCTTCCGGTTTGACCCAAAAGCCTAGTAGCAGCCTGAAGATGGTCTGTCCAGGACCTCCGTTTGTGTGTTGAATGTGATTCCCCCCCCCCCCGTGATTCACGGGGGTGAACATCTGGCAGGGAGCTTCCATTCCCCCCAACAGACGTTATGGGACCATGATCACCATGTGGGTATTCACCGTGGTTCACCGTGATCTCATAACATTTGAAAATACCCCCTATGTGGGTCAAAATGGGTGACTTTAAATTGGTACGTTTAAACGTGTGTGGACTAAATAATCTCAAAAAGAGAAAGAGGGTTTTGAACTATATTAAAGGCATTAAGCCACACATACTTCTACAGGAAACACATCTTTTGAGACAGGACAACAATAGATTCAAAAACCAAAGGTTTAACCTAGTCCATGGGAATGCCAAGAAAAAAAGGGTGGGGGTAATAATTGGATGGTTTACGCAGCTGAAATTCATACAAACCAAAAATTACAAGATGAGGAAGGTAGATTCTTGATGTTAGTGGGACAGATAGGTGACAACAAGATTACAGTAGCTAACATTTACGCCCCAAATGGGAATTCCCTACCTTTTTTTCAAAAGGTCATACAAAAAATTAAAGATGAAATAGAAGGAACATTAATACTGGGAGGATACTTCAATTGTCCGCTAACTGTATTAGATAAATCGACTGGTCTACAATTGGAACCCCACCAAAAGAAAATCAAAGAACTGCTAGAAAAAAATGGGTTGATAACCGTATGGCGGACATTACACTCAAATGAGACTGATTTCTCCTTCTATTCAAATAGACATCAGACTAGCTCCATGATTGATCATTTCATGACCTCAGGAGAAGAGATGGGAAGTATAGCAGGATGTGTAACTAGGCTGGCAGCCTTTATGGATCATAGTGTGCTAGTGTTGAAGATTAAATGGGAAGAAAAGAAGAAAAAAAGAACAACTCCGGTTTGGAGACCTCATAATAAACAAAATTAAGGAAGAATTCAAAGACTTTGGGTATTTTCAGACATGACGGGGCCGATTGGCCCAGGCACGGAATCACCCCTTTGATTCCCCACTGGGGTCACTGCGTAACAGGGCAACAGACGTGGTGGCCGATCCCGGCGGGGAATCTGGGGGGGTGGGGCTGTGCGGCACAATGTGTGGCTGTACAGCCCCACACCCCCATGCTTCCCCTGCCACCCGTCCTCCAGGAAATGGGCGGGTGCCACGGCCAATGTGGCCGCAGCGCCCGCCCGCATTCAGCATGGTCCGGAATCCCACCACGGATTCCGGGCCGTGGTCTGGGGACAGATGTTACGGTCCCCTTCATCACAGGCGGAATCACATTCACCACACAAACAGCACCGGTGCCACCGGGACCACCGTTCGCGTGGTGAATGTGATTCCCCCTCGTGATTCATGGAGGTGAACATCTGGGGGGGACTTCCATTCCCCCAACAGACATTCCATGATCGCGATCACCATGTGGGGATTCACTGTGGTTGACCGTGATCACGTAACGTCTGAAAATACCCTTTATTAAAAATAGCATGGCAGAAGAGACATCCCCACAGCTGATCTGGGAAACAGAAAAGGCGGTGCTCAGGGGTCATTTTATATGCCAGGTAGCCTATTGGAAAAAAAGAAAAAGGGAACAGTTAAATGAACTATATCTATAATTAAAAAGGTTAAATATAAAAGAGCAAAAAGACAGGGATTTGGAGCAAGACATAAAAGGTAAAATCAACCTTTTAGAACCAGAGGAGGTAATTAAAAAAATAAGGTATTCAAAGCAATTCTATTTTAAAAAAAACAACAATGCAGATAAGGTATTGGCATGGCAAGTAAAGAAAAAAAGACAAAAATCCATAATACCTTTCATTAGATCAGAAAAGGAGAAAGGTTTTAACAGGAGAGGCAATGTTAAAATACTTTGCACAATATTATGGCACAGTGTATAAGTCACAGAACCCAGTGGAAGATAAGATAAAGGCATTCCTAAAAGCAGTTGAGTTACCTAAGCTATCTGAAAAACAAAACAAAACAAAAATTGAATGCCCCAATCACAGTGGAGGAGACAGCTCAGGTGATCAAGGATTTGCCAAGAAACAAAGCATGTGGCCCTGATGGTTACCCAGCTGAATTCTTTCAAAGTTTCTCAGATGAGCTGGCTCCAATCCTAACCCAGGTATATAACTCATGTTGCACGAAAGATAAAATGCCTGAAACATTTTACGAGGCCAACATTGCATTCTGTCCAAAACTGGGGTGTGACCCAGAGCGCTGCGGTTCATACAGGCCAATCTCACTTCTTAATTTGGATTTTAAGATATTTTCAAAAATCCTGGCCAACAGGTTATTTAGTATAAGAGACCACCTAGTTGGAATGGACTAGTCAGGATTTTTACCAGGAAGACTGGGAATAGACAATATAAGAAAAGTAATTAACATTATCTATCTAATACAAAAAGAAAATATACCTGCAGCCATTATATCGCTCAATGCTGAAAAAGCATTTGATTTTATAGAACAAAAATATCTGTTTGTAGTGCTAGAAAAAATGGGAATAGACGGATCATTTCTAGAACTTATTAAAATAATATACAAAGCACCGAGAGCCTCGCTGATAGTGAATGGAGAGAAAACACCATTTTTTGTTTTAAATTGAGGAACAAGACAGGGGTGTCCTCTCTCCCCTTTATTATTTGAGTTGGCATTAGAACCCCTACTATTAGCAATCAGGCAAACGCAGGACATTAGAGGAGTTCAGGCAGATAAGGAAAAATATAAAGTGGCAGCTTATGCTGATGACACAATTGTGTTTATGACTGAAATTAAAAAAAAACCTCCTCGCCCACAGAGCACAGAACACCCCGGCACCAGACCCAGGCGGCTGAGCAGCCAGGCGCCAAGGAGCCTGGGCAGCAGGCAGAGGAACCAGGTGAGGCATGCTGTCCAGGTGGGAGGTCCCACCTGGGTGCAGAGAGGGGGTCCCTGGACAGTTGGAGGCGGTGGGAGGGGCTGGGGTGGGGGGGTGGGAAGGGGCCGGGTGACATGCCCGGGGGGCCATGGAGCCCTGGTCCTATCCCAGGGGCGAGGGTGGGCTCCTGGGGTGGCAGGCGACTCACCATACTGTACCCTACAGGGAAACCCCAGAAGCCAGTGACTCCAGGGCCCGTGCCCCCAGCACAGTGCATGAGGGAGCACTTGGCATGGATCCGCTGGCGGAGGGAGGACCAGTCAGAGGAGATCTTCTGGACCTCGGCAGAACAGGGGAGAGGATGATAGCAGCCATGGATCAGATGGAAGCGGCCATAGATCGCTCCCTGGAGCGGGCGGAGGCACGGGACATGAGGCTCCAGGCCAAGGTGTGCCTGAAGAGGAGGTGGAAGCGCCGGGAACACAGCAGACAGGTGAAAGCATTCAGGCGGCTGGAGCAGGTCATCACAGGAATGGTGCAGGAGCACTCCGCTAAAATGGAGAGGTCCCATGACATAGGGACCTCCTTGCTCCTGCACGCGGGCACCATGTGTGCCTATGTGCTAGCAGCCACCACCCCCCGGTACCCTGCTTGCCCAGGGCCCCATGCTGGGCCCCTTGGTGTCCCTGTCCCATCCCCAACCACCCCAGCTGCCCCCATGCCCTCAGGGGCTGTGAATCCGCCTCCCAGTCCCCCCTGCCCTCCGGAGGGTGCAGCCGCTAAGGGGGGGCGGGTCCAGGGCCCACCCTCCCCCCAACCACCTCCCCCCTTGCTGGCCCAGGAGGCAGGCCAGGACACTGCTGGGGACATGGACAGCGGGGGGGGAGGGGAGCTCACAGAGCTCCATTGCGAACACTGGGCGCTCAAGGGGGTGTCCCAGGAAACGTGGGGGATGGGGGGTGAAGGAGTGGAAGGGTGAGGGCAGTGTGTGGTGGGGGCAGTATAGGGGGTGGGGCATGGATGAGGTGGAGGGAGAGGGGCCGGGTGCACAGGTACACGCGGGTGAAATAAATTGATGTTGCACTATATTGCCTCCCAGACCCACCAGCTGGATCGTTCCGTCCAGGAGCATGCCCTCCACAGCCTCTCACACATCCCGGAGGATACAGGCAACGGTGCTCAGGCCCACCCCAAAGTGCTTGGAGATGGACTGGCAGGAGTTGGGCATTGCTAGGGCCCAGACCCCTATAGCCACCCGCTGGACCATGGGTATGGGGGTCCTCATGGGGCTGTGCTGTCGCTCAAGTCAGGGCATTAGGAGCTCAGCGAGACGGAGCAGGGTGAGCTTGTCAGTCCTAAAGTGGGCCCTCCAGGCTGCCTTGTCCCACTAGGCTAGCACCCTGGTCCACCAACCCTGTGCCTGATCAGCGACCCATATCTGCCTGTCAATGGGCATAGCCAGCAGGGCTGCTCGGCGCATGGTCTCCCTCCCTCATTGGAGGTGCCCGGCCGCCTCGCGGAACACTGCAGGCCGGGTTCAGTCTGCCCCGGAGAGCCTCTGCACCCTGAGCCGGGGAGGGCTCTCCTGCACCCATGGTGGGCCCTGCGGGCCCTTGCAGCTCTCCAGGCCAGGGAACCCACAGGCAGCCACCCAGGTGCACCTCCGTGGTAAGGAGACACAACTGATCAGTGTAGTTGCGGTACCACTTGGCTGCGAGTGCGAGGTGCATCCAGTAGGTGGCTGCCCTGTCCCGCTCCATGGTGGTGGGGGCCCCGGGGGTTGGGGGCCAGTTATGATGGCCTAGTGATGGCCTGGGTGGCCCAGGGCCCCGGCCCCAGACGTCCGGGTCTACCAATGCGATGCTGGTGTCCGTGGGCGTGCTGTTGGGTGCACCTGCTGCCCTCGCATGGGGCCTTGCACACACATGGGTGCGCAAGGCTGTGCGCTCTTTATGCAGCTGCATGACTTCAGCCATCACCGCCCCCCCTCCCTGTTTGCAACACTGTGTCCTTTCCATCCTGATTAGCCATCCTGTTTGTGAGCTTGTTCTCTGCAGCTGTTCCGGGTCCGCACCCCACACCTCGCTCTGCTACAATACAATGTTGTGGCTTGTGGCCACCTGTCCTGTCTTTGGGACCCCTCAGAGGGCCCCCCAGGCCCTGGAGGGTATGTGTGCCCCCCTGTCCATGGCGTTATTCTCCCTGTCTAGCTGTACCATGGCTGGTTGTGCATCCACCGGGCTCCCGCTTCCCAGCCCCCACGGGGCCCCGTATAGCTGAACCTTCCGCAAGACCATGTTCCTGTGTGACCTGTGGCATACCCCAGCCGTGCAGCTGCTCCTGGGCTGCCCGGACAGCCATTCGGGTACTTATGTGAGCCTGAGCTCTGGTCTTCACTACTTCGGCTATGGGGCGAGCGCTTGTGATTGCTGGCTGCATGTGGAGACTCTGGGCTGGTTCCCTTCCCCGATGGTTGCATCCTGGAGATGAGGTGCTCTCATGTGGCCTGGTCTGTGGCTGAGACCGTGTCTGCACTGTCTGTGTGCAGCCTGGCCACCTACATGATCTGCCTTGCGGAGAGGGGCCCTGCCTTGGCCGTGTCCTACTTTCGCTGTGTCCACGGGGTCCGTGGGTACCAGCGCTCCTGTGGGGTGGTGTACCACCAGCTGTTAGAGCTGGGACCGCTTCCGTGACCCCCTGCTGGTGACTGTTTTGTGTCTGAGCCCACCGTGGCAGATCTGTCGGTGCTGTGGGGCATGTGGTCCCATTCAGATGTGCAGTTGGGGCTGTTTATGCAGGATCCCTTCAAGGCCTACTACCTGATTTCCCACCACATGTCCTTGTTGGGGTACTGCTGGGGCATGATCCACTGGCCTCACCTGGTTCATCGGGTGGGGCCCCTGGCCCCTGGACCCGTTGTGGCCCCCAGCAGCTGGCTGTAAGTCCCAGTGTGCCTCTTGGCCCCCTGGTTGCCTGCCCCTGTCTGGGATCCCGTCCCTGCCCGGGGGCCGGTTTCCACTGGTTGCTTCCTCCCTGATGTCTCTGCTGAGCTGCTGGGATGCCTGCTCCCGGGGTGCTGTTGCCCCTGCCTGTGACTGCGGGCTGCCTCCAGCCCTCACTCCCTGTCAGCCTCCGCACCCGGTGTTCCCCTCCATGGTTGCCTTCCCAGGTGCCTGGGTCCAGCACTCTGCATGGCCTCACTGACCCGCCTGTGTCCAGTGAACTATCCCCACCCACCAGCGCTGCCACCTGCAGCTCCAGCCCCCCCCCCTTGGCAGCCTGTGTGACCTCGTGGTTCTGGGGCCCCCAAACTGCCCCTCCCGCCTTCCTCCGGGAGTGTGTTTGAGTCCTTGGACCTGCTGCGCTGCCCCGGCTCTCCTGCCTGGCCTCCATCGGCCCCTCTCCAGGGTGTGTGGTCTGCATGTGTCTCCTGGACTGTTCCTGGCCCTCTTGCTGTGCCGTGTGGGCTCCTGCTGTGCCTTGGTCCAGAGTGCCTGGGGCCCCCCATTCCGGGACTGCCTGTGTTGCTGTGGGGGTGCCTGTGCAGACAGTTCTACTGTGGGGGTTGTGGTTGCCATTGTCTGTGTCCAGCTGTGACCCTATGCACTCCCCCCTTCCCTGTTCTGCCCGGTGTGCGTTGTATGTTGTCCGGGCACCCGTGTCCCCCCCTCCCTTCCTTTCCCTTCTGTGTGCGTCTGTGTGTGTGTGCCTGGGTGTGTGCTTGTGCTGTGTGTTCCACTGTGCCCCCACTGTCTGTGTGCCTGTTGTGTGTGGTACCTGTCTGGCTCTTTTCCCTCTCCTCCCTATCTTCCCGTTTCCCTTGTGTGGGCATTCCTTTGTGTGCCTTTTGGCTTCATTTTCCCTCAGGTGGCCATGTCTGTGTCCCACCCCTTCCCGATGGATTCTGGGTGTTTTGTCCATGGCCGGGAATTGGTGTCACGTCTGTTGCACTGCCCTGGCCCGTGATCTGCCAGCCCGATTCCATGCTATGGTCCTGGTCCCATCCCATCTGTTTGGGGATTTTATTTGTTCGGTTCACCCCCACCAGGAATCCACTGTGGTGAACCAGGTGCCCGTAACATCTGAAATCACCCCTTGACTCCAGGTCTGGTAATTCATCTTTGGTTGGCTTTTATCTTTCATCAAAGTGTCACATTTCTGTCACTCTTTTTATAAATAGGGAAAAAGGCTAGGTTTCCCAGCTGAACTAGACATACTGGACTGAACCTTTTTCTCCTAAATATACAAATTGAATTTTACACTTACTTTGAAGTCCGGCTAGAAAAGAAAGTATTGTAATAGACAATGTATTTATAAATAAGGGAACATGAGACTTTTGGATTATAAAAATATATTCAAAGTTTACTGAAAAATAAATAGAAAGTATCAGTAGCTTACATAGAATGGTTTTAATAGCCAGTCAATGTTACATGATCTTAAAACATTTCTATCTTAAGAAAAAGCTTGTAAAAGCTTAACATATGCACAATTCATTGGCTCAAAGATATCAAGAAGTTATACATACAATGTATTCCCAGAGCTTCCCTTAGTCTGCCAGTGAGAAAGAAATCCAATTATATTTGGGATTTTTGATCTAAAGATTATTTCTCTGCGTGTCCCCTTATAAGACTAGCTTGAAATGGGAGGTTCAGTTTCTTAAACTGTCATGCTGACATCAGTCTGTAAGGAGATACACTGGATTCTAATTGGCTCTCTTAAAGAAACCAATCAAAGTTAGACTTTCTTCAAGCTTCAAAATGAATAGAAGCTTTTGTATTTTTTATCAGAGATAATTGTCAGATTACAGAGAAAATAACCAGATCTGTTAGCTATTTCAATCTATAAATTAATAGATTTGGTAGCTAGAAAAAACTAACTTAAATCATTCCTTTGTTTGAGATGATCTGACGCTGCTATCATCCTTCAT
Source organism: Sphenodon punctatus (assembly GCA_003113815.1). Lineage (NCBI taxonomy): Eukaryota > Metazoa > Chordata > Lepidosauria > Sphenodontia > Sphenodontidae > Sphenodon > Sphenodon punctatus. Next base: position 62,374 of record QEPC01001979.1, on the reverse strand, counting down.
TTGGACAGGTCACAGATAGGATTCTAGACTTTAGTCTGAGAAAACTTAAATAAATCAAAGGGATTAGAGATAGCTAAAAGGGGCCTCTTTATAGCCTCTTTATGGCTCATTTTATAGCTGGTCATTTGGCTGTTTCCTTGGCAACAGTCAAATGTCAATTTGGGAAGCTTAGAAAAAACTTCTATTGGAATGTGGTTGGAGGGGCCCATCCTGAATCTAGTTATTCACAAAAGCTGATTCTAAAAATCAATGCTGTGAACACAATTCAAATACATTGAAACATAAAGTTAGCATATAAAAACTTCAAGTTAATACATTTGGAACACAGATAGCCAATATATATAAGCTTATAACTGGAAATACATGACAAAAGTACACAACTTTGCAAATTTCAATATTACCAGTTTCAACATCAAGAATTCTGTATCCTTTTCCTCCTAATACATATCCACACAAAAACTCCTTTCTTGCTTCTGCAATTCAACTTGTTTCTCTTTGCCTTTGGTATATATGCATACACATCACATACAAATACTCTAATGTGGTTTAGGCTAGGCTTGTGTCCAAACCACAGTTCAAATGGAGTTTTCTCTTTAACTTTACTTGGCAATCTGTTCTGCAGATAGCTGGCAGTTATTACTGCTTCTCCCCAGAATTTGCTTTGCAAAACTGCATCTTGCAACATGCATCTGGCCATCTCCAGTAGGGATCTATTTTTCCTTACTGCAACACCATTCTGCTCAGGAAAATATGGGACTGTAGACTCATGTTCAATTCCCTGTTTTCTGAGATAGGCTTTCATGTAATTTGAGATGTATTCACCTCCATTGTCTGACCTTAGCCTCGGAGGATTTCTTCCAAACTTGTTGCTGACCAATGCAATATATTCTTTAAACTTCTCAAATACTTGGCTTTCCTCTCTCAAGGTGTAAACACAGGCAAATCTTGAGAAATCATCAATAAATGAAACTATGTAAAGTTTTCCTCCAATACTCCTTTCCAGAGGAACTGATACATTGCTGTGAATCAACTCTAGAGGGCGCTGAGACTCTTTCTTCTCTAGCTTGTGAAATGTTGACTTCACACCTTTCGCAGTAACACAGCATTCACATCTTCCTGTATTCTTCTTACACGGTTGCCCCTTTAAATCTTTAATTAATTCCCCCTTCTCAAGCTAGTGAATTACATTAATATCTTGATGGCCTAATTATTTATGCCAACGTAAATCACATGATTTGTGGGTGCAGCTACTTGCTAAACATGCATGCTCATTCACACAATCCACTCAAATAGTCCACTGTCTCTTAGAGTTCCAGACATAATTAAGTCACCTTCTTTTGTGACATAGCAATGATTATCCATGAATTCAAACTTGCATCCTTTCTTAACTCCATACTTCACAGAGATTAAGATATTCTTTAATGAAGGCACATATAAAGCATCTTGTATTATCACTTGCACAATCTCTCCATCAGGGAGTTTGCAAAAGATTTTAGCAGTTCCTTTCCCTTGTGAAAACACTTCCCTTCCATCTGCTAAGGAAATAGGAACTGAGTAGCCCATTTCAATTTCTGAGAATAATTCTACATCTTTGAAGAGATTTTCAGAAGCACCAGAATCAATATAAAAGATATTTTTATTGATTTCTGACATTGCATGGAAACTTTTGATTTTTCCTTTTGCCTTCTCATTCTTCTCTTCAGAGCTGGCAGATTTCTGCAGACACTCTGTCTCAGCAGTAATGGGCACTTTAGGATTTCCTTTTGTCTTGCCCTTTGGACAATTAGTAACTAAATGTCTTTCACTGCCACAGATAAAGCACCTTTTCTTGTCCCCTTTCTTTGAGCTAAAAGCTGAAATTTGGTCTGTAGAAGTTTGCTTTGTTTCTCTGAAAAAATGCTCATTCAGTCTGCTAGAGAGATACTTTAAATCAATTGTTGCATCAGACACTTATATTGCAGTTTTCAAAGTTTCATACGAAGGAGGCAAAGAATTCAAAATGAATGCCACCATTCCATCTTCTCTGAGATCTATTCCTGAATCTTTTAGTCTTTTTGCAAGATATTGTATTTGGCTCATATGCTCAGTAGGATTCTCATTCTCTCGCAGTCTCATGTTACACAATCTTTGTATTATAAAAATTGCTTCACTGGAGCTTTTACGGTTATAAAGATCTTCCAGCTTCTTCCATACTACACTGGCCAATTCCACACCCTCAAAATGAACAAATAGCTTTGGACTTACATGCATCCCAAGGATTCCAAGAGCTTTGTCGTTCTGTTTGTCCCAATGGTCTTGGTCAGCTACTGCAGCTGTAGATCTCTCTGCTATCAGCACATTGTAAAGACCTTGATTTTTCAAGCAAGACTTCATGAGGAAATTCCAATCCTTGAAATTCACTCCTTCCAGCTTTGGAATGCTGAGGCTCCCTTGAGCTTTCTCCATGCTGCTTCTCTTGTTCCAAAAACAAAAACCAGGTACAAAAATAAGCTGTGCTTTTCTCCTTCGAGATTCAATTTGAGTTCCAAAAAATCTGTTAGGATTTTTGGGAGGATTCTGGGCCCATAACCCTATGTTGGCATTTTGTTAGTGGTTAAAAAAACCCAAAAAACAGCTTGACTTCTCAGTAGCAACAGCTTAGAAGTAATCAACAACTTGGAGATTGTTTCTAGATTAAAATAATCTACTTTATTGAGAAATACATTGTGATAGGAAAGGCCTATCCCTAGATCTTACTAGCTAGCTGCCATCAGCATGGTTGTCAGTCATATTGCAGGTCAGAAAGAGAAGAGAGGAAGTCCAGTAGGAGCTTCCTGGGCACATCCCACTTGGGAGGGGGCTTAGAAGCAGAGATCATGAAAGGTTAAAGTGACACTCACACTAACTCACTATCTCTACTCCCAATGCCCTTAGTGGTCATTAGGGTTTGTTGGTGCAAAAGGGCAATGTCATCTGGAGCTGTTTCTCCAACAAGTGAAAGCCAAGTGTTTCGGGGGATATAACCTCTGACTGTCAGGGCATATGAGTGAATGGCAGGAACTGGACAATTCCTTTATGACACATTGGGTATGTTTCTGAAGGGACCAAAAATGGCCACTGTAAGAGAGAGCATTCTGGGCTTAACAGACCATTGGTCTGACCTAGTATAGCCCTTCTTGTGTTTTTATGACCTCTCTCAATTCCAGACTGACCATTTCCAAGCACTGGCTGCAGAAGCAGTCCCAGGCACTCTGTGGACCTTTAGATTGGAGAATTAAACAGAGTGGTCCAAAAGATAATGGCTCCCAATATCAAGGCAGAAATGTGATAGGGAAATGAGGGAATACCCGTTGTTCAGGCAGCTTTAGGGTTTGGTTGTGGAGCTTCCCATTCTGGTAGTGTATTTGCCTCAGTATAGCATGAGGTTGCCTAAGAAGGGGTTGGTGGCTGGTATCATCACCATTAAATTGGGGGCAATATCATTTGTTAAGGTCCCAGGGTTGTCACCAAATCAGGAGTTCAGAGTGAGGAAAATGCTGGATAGCTGGTCCAGAGTGTTGGATTCCAACTAGAGCTAAAACTAGTACCTACAAAAATGGGTATACAAGTCAAAATTACAGTACTCTGCCTGACCAGATAACATCAGATACTACTTGGTATCCAATTAGTGCCCAGCTACCCGACAGTAACAGCGTATGGTGACAGTGGTAAGTGTTGTCAGGATCAGTCCCCTCAAATTACACAATCATTTGGGAATTAGCTCAAACAGTAATTTATTATGTGTTCACAGTCTGTTTGGCCCACACAGTGTCTCAGCCTTTGGTTCAACCCCCAAAGTCCTTGCAGCCAGGAGTTCAATTTCTGCCTATGCTCACTCCCTTTCGATGTCCCAACTTGCCTATAGTTCTTGGAAGCTGGCCTCCTTATCTAGAAGTTTCCTTCCAGTCAGGCTCCTCTACAACTCCTCGCTTATCCAGAGCCTTCAGGCTTGGTAATTTATATCCAGGCTCCTCCTGGAACCAACAACAGGTCTCCTCAACCTTGAAAACTCAAAGGTAACTGCAAGCAGAGGCAGAGAGGTTCTTTTCTTGCTGTGTCCAAACACAGACTGAGGCTTAGTTGCCTCAGCTCTCTTATATAGCTGGGTAGCCTTTCCTCCTCCTGTTACTCAGCAAAATAGTCACTTCCGTTATAATCAGCTGAGTCTCATCAACCTCTTAGCCATCAATTAGCAGCTCATTGTCTGCTATTTGGCTCTCTTAAAGAGCCAGTAGCCCTTCTAAGCTTCACTCTGTTACACCAACTTACTGAAACACCGATTTCTGTTCCCATTTGCCAAATTTCTGTACCAGTTTTCGAACTTTCCATTTGGATTTCTTTACTGATTTATCAATCAGTACCAATTGGTAGAATGATAATGGTAATACCCGGTATTTTCAGGTAATCAGGTGCCCGATTGGTACTCAAATAGCAGGTGACACATGCAGGTAGCAAAATGAGCTATCCATTTCAGGTCAACTCCTGATAAGCCCATCCCCCATATATTTTAAGGGCAATCCTAGAAAATCTCAGTACAAATTGTACATCATGGTATGAGGCCAAGTTATTTGTAGCAACATTGGCTTTCCTTGGTATCTTACAGATAGGTGAAGTAGTGGTTGTTTCTCAGGCAAAGTACTCTGCTTGGGTAGTAGCACTTAGTCATAAGTGTGATAAATAAGTTCTGAGCACCTAGTAATACTCCTATAAGGTGGATTTACAGCTGGTTGAAGAACCAAACTCAAAGACTGCTCATCGATGGCTCATCATTGGTCTGGAGGGAGTAATAGAGTGATACAAGACTCTGTTCTGGGACTGGTACTGTTCAGCAGCTTTATCAATGACTTGGATGAAGGAGTCGAGGGAATGCTTTTCAAATTTGCAGATGACACAAAATTAGGAAGGATAGCTAACATCTTAGAAGACAGAAATAAAATTCAAAATGATCTTGACAGGATGGAAAACTGGGCCAAAACTAACAAAATGAAATTCAACAGAGATAAATGTAAAGTTCTGAATTTAGGTAAGATAAATTTATGAAGAAGATTCTTTACATTTTAAAAAGAAATAGTTCCATTATATTCTGTGCTAGTCATACCTCATCTGGAGTACTGTCTCTAGTTCTGGTCAGGGCGCCAGTGCACCACATTTTAAGGAAGACATCAACAAATTGGAATGGGTTCAGAGGAGGGCAACACAAGTATAGGATGGGGGGTACCTGACTTGGCAGTCGTACATGAGAAAAGGATTTGGGGGTTGATCTCAAACTGAACATGAGTCAGCAGTGTGATGAAGCTGCTAAAAGGGCTAATACAATTTTAAGCTGCATTAACAGAATCCAAGTCATAGTATCCAAGTCATGAGATGAAATAGTTCCACTCTAATCTGCGCTGGTCAGACCTCATCTGGAGTACTGTGTCTAGTTCTGGGCACTGGTGGACAGGTGCATCACACTGTAATTGTTTCAGAGGAAGGTGACAAAAATGGTCAGGGATCTGGAAATCAAGTCCTATGAGGGAAGGTTGAAGGAGCTGGGTATGTTTAGCCTAGCAAAGAGAATACTAAGATGAGACATGATATCTGTCTTCAAATATCTGAAGGGCTGTCACACAGAAGATTGAAAAGACTTGTTCTCTGTTGCCCCTGAAGGCAGAACTAGTAATAATGGGCTCAAATTACAAGAAAGCAGATTTTGGTTAAACATTAGGAAGAAATTCCATTTAGAGCCGTTTGACAGTGGAACAAATTGCCTACAGAGGTGGTGCATTCTTCTTTGATGGAGGTTTTCAAACAGAGGCTGGACAGCGATCGACCAGGGATGCTGTAGCTGTGGATTTCTTGCACTGAGCATTTCTGAGATCACTTCCAGCTCTATGAGACTTCCCCCATTGGTAGCACTCGGAAGACTCAGTGAACATGCATCACTAGAAGCTCCAAGGCAGACCTGGGAATTTAGGGAAACTTTAATGTTGCACTATACAAGTGATGTTGCATTGTTTCCAGCCAGGGTGATAAGAATGTACCTCACAGTTCACCATGTTAGCCCAGGCCACCTGATTATCCATCAAAGTGGGCAGTGTTTACCAGATTTCAGTTTGTGGGGATGGATATATGCATGATACTGGAAACAATATCATTTTATGTTACAGTCCACACACCCAGATAGCATAAAAGACATTTGAATAATCACATCTATGCCTGGCCTGATACTCGGAGCATTGGGTCCCTTCAGGGATTTTGTCCCCAGTTGCCACTGAACCACATATAAAAATCTTGTGCCATTCACCCCATACTATTGTGTATGGGAAGACAGGTCTTTTCTTCTCACTGGTAGGTTTCATCAACCTGATTCTGTTAACCCTGTAATAGATATTATCTTGTTACGTTAGATTCCATGCAAAGTAGTAATATTTGGAACAGAAAATTATGGTTGGCTGTTCTGCATTGGAAGAACGTACAGTGAAAGTGGCATGTGCTTGAGAAGCTTCATTTTTCAAGACATTTATTTTGGATAGCTTAAAATAAATAAAAGGAAGGGAGAAAAAGTATAAGCACTTGTCTTCTAATCTATACTTTTAAAAAGAATGTACTAGTTTGAAGTATTTGTTTGCATTTGAAAACACAAATTGTAGCATGGATTTGATGCTTGTTAAAAGACTTTAGGGTGACAAACTAAAGCATGTAAATCTGTATGTAGAGAAGGCACATGACAGATATCAAATTCCCTTTCAGAACTGCTCTTAATGATGAAAGTAATTTGCCATTAGAACATTTCTCCCAGTGATGTGGCAGATTCTACAGTACTTTAACTCTTTTAATCAGGATTTTAGAACAGATTCTTTAATTCAATATCCGCCTCTTATACACCAATACCTCTCTAAGGATCCGGGTAAACGCCCAGGGGGACACGACATGACCCATCCCTGCAACATCTGGTGTTAAGCAGGTGTGCATCCTGGCCCCCCTGATATTCACCCTATTTATTAACGATCTGGTGGGCAAGCTTTCTGGGCAAGAGGGTCATCTGCCACTAGTCAATGGCCACCTGGTTTCCATTCTTTTGTATGCGGACGAAATGACCATCCTATCAACAACTAGGGTTGATATGAGGTGCCAATTTCTCAAAGTCAGTGAGTACTGTTGGGAAAATCATTTGATCATAAATAGGGACAAGACCAAGGTTATGGTTTTTTCAGGAAGGGCCAAGCAATATGCCTGGAAAATGGGCACAGATAGTATAGACCAGGTGGCTTCATTCAGGTACTTGGGAATGTGGTACAAGAACAATGGAAACTGGAAAAATCACCTGTAAGCAGTAAAATTGAAGGGCGCCCAAACTGTAGCTGGATTACTCAAATTCTGGAGCTCCAAGGGGGGTAAGAAATTGAAGCTCTTACTCAAATTACTCGAGGGGAAACTGATCCCCCAGCTTCTGTTTGGAGCAAAAATTTGGGGTTTGGGCAGCCACAATATCATGGGGTCACTCCAGAATAAGATCTTGAGGACAGGACTGGGTGTGCCTCGTGGCACCCCCATCATTCTGATGTGGGCAGAGTGTGGGATTGCTCCCCTTGAGGACAAAATAAAGCTGTCTCAATTAGTTTACTGGTTGAAGATTAGAAAAATGCCAGCCAACCGCCTCCCCTTTCTCTGCCTCCAAGAACAAAAAAATCCCCTGGCTACCTATAGATGGCATTCTTCTATAGAACAAGTCCTGGCATACTTGGGCTTCTCTAGACAAAATTTTCTAAATAACACCATAGCCCAAGCAAAATCCCATATACAAGGTAGGATTAGCGATGTAAGACTACAAAATGATAGTGTCGGAATCCAGGAGCAACTAATTGCTCCTTGGTATCTGCTACTAAAGCGGGGAATTGGATGCAAGGAGTATCTCTCAGATATTAAGAACATTAAAGTTAGAAGGGCCATGACACTTGTGAGATTAAATATGATGCCCACTTCGGTAGCTGAGGGTAGATATCAGGGCACCCCACTTGAGTTTAGATTTTGCCATTGCGGCCAAACATTAATCAAAGATCTGCCACATTATCTATTGAACTGCCCTAAGACAACCGGGATCCGAAGTAAGTTTTTCAGCCCTTGGTTTGTAGGTAGGGACCATTGGGACCAGTAAAGGAGGATACAGTATATTCTTGTCAAACAGAGCAAGACAGTTGCTCGGCAAGCCACTGTAGGGGTACTCCAATTGGAATTGTCCAGAAAGCAACAGCTGGCATCCTCTTAAACTATCTAGAATGAAATTTGTTTTTGTTCCTGGGAACTGGAACCCTGAGGAGCTTCCGTATGACACCCCTGACTAGAGAGACTGTGGGGCAATCTGCCGAGGGTTGTTCCCAGTTGGTTTGCCCAGGGGTTTTTCTCTCCTTCCCACTTTTGTGGGTAGTGTTGGGGGGTGGGACTGGCTTGGAGCGGATCTGCTCATGGCCTACCCATGTTGTGCCTTATGACTGCCCTCAGTGCTGTACAGGGGCCAAGTGTGTCGACACAAGCCCGGGGAAGGGTAAGGTACTTAGTAGCCTCCCTAGAGATCCACATGTATAGACCATGGCAGCTGATTAGGAATGAGTGTTCCCCTGTTCTATCTTATGACTGCTCCTATTTGTTGAAAGTGCTCCGCAGGGGTCAAGTGTGCCGCCACAAGCCATGGGAAGGGCAAGGCACTCTATTGCTTCTTCAGGGATCTGTATGTATAGGCTCACTGTTTCCTCGTTCTGCCACAGGACTGCTTTATTTGCTTTCAAGTGCTGTGCAGGGGTCAAGTGTGCCGCCACAAGCCCCAAGAAGGGTAAGGTATTCTACAGCTCTTTCAGGGATCTGTATGTATAGATCACTGAGGTTGATTAGGAATGAGTGTTCCCCTGCTCTATCTTAAGACTGCTCCTATTTGTTGCAAGTGCTGCACAGGGGTTAAGTGTGCTGCTATAAGCCCCGGGAAGGGCAAGGTTCTTTATTGCTCCTTCAGGGATCTGTATGTACAGGCTCACTGGGATCAAGCCTCCCCATGTCCTCCTAATAATTAGGGCTGATGCGGCAGCAGCTGTTACCGCACCGCAATTCCATTCCTAAACCTCGGCATCCCACGTTGCGTCTCACAGAATTCTGCCCCGTACCCCGTGATTCTGAGTTTCTTCCACTACAAGAATCCACAGATGCGGCATGTATGTGTTTCACCTATTTGCTGATCATTACCATTGTCGCATAAAATCAGCGGTCTTTTCCTGCGTTCCGCCAATTTAATATATGAGAGACAGTCATGAGCGTTTATCGCGGTTCCGCTAAGGGAGTATGACTATGCAGACGCTGCTGCACTGTGCTGTCATGCTGACTGATGGTGCTGTGTGTCTCTCTGTGCCACAATAACTGCCCATTCTTCTCAATACATACATGCATGGACAGCATGTTCTGGTTGGGAGTTCAAGGAACGGTGTTTTTATTTTATGGCAAATTGATCTTTTATGTAAACGTAAATTGATCTCCAAAGTAAAGTTTTTTTACAAAAACTCCTGGTGGGAGTTTAAAGTGACCTGTGTATTGGCTGAC
>QEPC01001979.1:39195-52692 GCA_003113815.1 Sphenodon punctatus | reverse complement strand
ACACACACACACACACACACACACACACATGCACTCCCCCACTGAAAAGACAAAATGGGTACTCCTCAGGGATACTGCAGTGCACAGCACACATGGGCTAATCCACAAATGTTAGGTTGAATAATGCATATTTCATGGGTATCCTCATTTATTTATTAAAATGCATAGTGCCCATCCCAACTATGGATGCATAGTTTCCCTCTGCACCCCTCCACCAGGCCACACATCCACCCTGATCCCTCTGCAACCATCCAGGCCATACACCCAGGTCATGCGTTTGCTGACCGCCATGAGTGTCGGTTGGATAAATATGTGTGTGTGTCCTGGGTATGTGTGTGTGTGTGTGTGTGTATATGTGCATATGTGTATGCCTATGCATATGTGTATGCAGAGGCATACACATACATATCTTTAATCCTCTGCATATATATATGATGCATGTGCATGTTTATATAGATGCATGTATAGATGTGTATATATACAAATATGTGTACATTTATGCATGTACAGTGTGTTAACAAACACAGACACTGGTGGCGCAGCTTCAACAGTCACTCACTCTCACAGCGATTGGGGATCAAGAGGGAGAAACAAGCTACAAACACACCTATTTATACTTTGTGGTGAAGGCGGAACATGTCTCTCTGGGAAAGCCCTAGCCAATGAAATTGGGCATGTGGGTGTCGTCAACAGGGTCCGAGGGTTGATCATGCCACCAGGTCTCTCGATACCTTGTATTCTGGGTGGCGGAAACATGATACAATGATCAGATAACCACAAAGATTCCACAGACCACGGAAAGAAGAGTTAGTGCCGCTTCTTATTGGAATCCGCAAAAGTTTTGCTTCCATTCACCAATTCCGGTGCCGCGGCACCATTAGCGACAAACTGCAGTCACAGCTGTCGGAGAGCTGTCTCTGCCGAACCGTGCAGCGATGTGCGGAATAGGGGTTTCCGTCGGTAACAGTTGCCACAGCGGCATGCCACTACAGCCCTACTAATAACTATGTGCCATGGCTGATGCACTTCTACAGGGGTCAAGCGGGACGATACAGCCCTGGGGAGGGCAAGGCATTTGAGATTTTGAAGGCAAACAATAACAACGAAATTATAATTCAATGACTCCTGTGAATTTTATGCTGTTATTTTATTGTATTTTACTTTTTTTCTCTTCCTTGTCGTATTCTAATTTTTATTGTTGTTATGGCCTAAGGCTAAACAAATAAAAAAAATATTATTATTATTATTATTATTATTATTATTATTATTAATTCAATAAGAAATTATGGACTTAAGATAGGAACTAGTGGGTGAAATTTTACTTCCTCACTTATGAAAGGAATGAGACTTCAATGGTCCCGTCTCACCTCACAATATATCATACTAGGAATCCATGAATTTCCTCCATACTGAAGGTTTCTCAAATGGTCTTTTCAGAGCAGGGAGGTACAGGGAAAGGAATGGATACATTAGTATATAAGGAAGCTTGGTCAACTGAGGACTGGAGGGTGGGAAATGTAACCCTGATATTTAAAAAAGAATCCAGAGGTGACCCTGGAAACTACATACAAGTAAGCTTGACGTCTGTGCTGGGAAAAAATGGTGGAAACTAACATTAAGAACAGAATCTCTGGGCATGTTGATAAACATGGCTTAATGGGGAAGAATCAACATGGATTTAGCAAAGTTAAGTCATGCCTCACTAATCTGTTGGAATTCTTTGAGGGTGTAAATAAGCATGTGGACAAGGGAGACCCGGTAGATATGGTGTACCTGGATTTCCAGAAAGCATTTCATAAGGTCCCACATAAAAGACTCTTGGGAAAATTAAAAAGTCATGGGATAGGAGGTAGTGGGTATTTTCAGATGTTACGAGATCACAGTGAACCCCAGTCAATACCCACATGGGGTCAAAGTGCCCTGAACATCTGTTTGGCGGCCACCAGATGTTCGCCATGGTCAATTCCCACATGGGATCAATTTCAACCACGCTTCCGGGGCTCCCCGCGGGACAATCCCCAAAAGCGTGGTCAAAAAGATGCCCGGCGGGAACCAACAAAATGTAATGTCTGGCCGGTGACCAAGGCCCGGAATCCCCGGTGGGATTCCGGGCCGTGGTCACATTGGGCAGACACTGCGGCCGCATTGGCCGTGGCGCCTGCCCATTTCGCCAGAGGGTGGCCAGCTGGGAAGAGTGGGGGGGCAGGGCCGTGCGACTGCACGTTGCGCCGTGCGGCCCCGCCCCCTCCCTGATTCTCCGCTGGGATCAGCCGGCACGTCTGTTGGACGTGCTGGAGTGATCCCGGCGGGGAATCATCTGGGTGATTCTGAGACGGGGCGAATGCCGACCTGTCTCGTCTGAAATCACCCAGTGTCTTACTATGGACTGGTAACTAGTTAAAGGATAGGAAGCAAAGAGTAGGACTGAATGGTCAGTTTTCACAATGGAGAGATGTAAAAAGTGGTGTGCCCCATGGATCTGTATTAAAACCGATGCTGTTTAATGTATTCATTAATGATCTGGAAAAGGGCGTTAAGAGTGAGGTGATCAAATTTGCAGATGACACCAAGTTATTCAAGGTAGTTAAAACACAAGCAGACTGTGAAGAACTACAACAGGATCTTACAAGATTGGGTGCCTGGCCATCTCAATGACTGATGAGATTTAATGTGGACAAGTGCAAAGTGATGCACATAGGGAAAAATAACCCAAACTATGAGTACACAATGGTTACCACTCAGGAAAAGGATCTGAGAGTGATTGTGGACAATACACTGAAATCCTCAGCCCAGTGTGCAGCAGCGGTTAAAAAAGCAAATAGAATGTTAGGAGTTATTCGCAAGGGGATAGAGAATAAAACTGAGGATAAATCAGTGCAGGATAAATCTATACAAATCAATGGTGTGACTGCACCTGGAATATTGTGTGCAGTTCTGGTCGCCCTATCTGAAAAAATACTTAGCTGAACTAGAAAAGGTACAGGGAAGGGCAACGGGAATGATAAAGGGTACAGAACAGTTTCTGTACAAAGAGAGGCTTAACGAGTGTAGTCTCTTCATCTTAGAGAAGAAAAGACTGAGAGGGGACATGATAGAGGTTTATAAAATCTTGAGTAGTGTGAAACGAGTAGATAGGGAATGGTTATTTACCCTCTCAAATAGTACTAGAACTAGCGGACACTCCATGAAACTAGCTGCCGGCAGATTTAAAATAAATAAAAGGAAGTACTTTTTCTACTGAATGCATAATTAACTTATGGAATTTGTTGCCAGAGGACGTCATCAAGGCCAGTAGTATAGCTGGGTTTAAAAAGGGACTGGATAAGTTCTAAGTGATATTTATTTTATTTATTTATTTAACAGCCCTGATATCGGTCCATTAATGGCTATTAACCTAGTAGCTTACGGAATTAACTTCTTACAGTCGGGAGCTGGGAGTGAACAACAGGGAATGGACTGCCCATTGTGACTGTTGTTTCTACTCCCATGCTATCAAGATTGGATACTGTCAGAGGACAGGATGCTAGGCTTGATGGACCATTGGTCTGACTCAGTATGGCACTACTTATTTTCTTATGTCTTTAACTATTCTTTGTGACTGCAGGAATATTAATATAAGACTAACAACAATTATTTCATTACTGTTATTTATTAATCATTCTTCATGTGTGCCTTAAAATAGAGAGAAAGATAAAGTATATTTCACAAGAAACTGGCAGCCCAAATTACTTGACACTGGACCATTTTTCTATGTGAAATCCTCATGATTCTAGCACCAGTCCAACAGGATCCTTAGACATGGTATGCAAGTAGCACTGCCGATGTCAATGCAACTACTTGTGTTTAAAACTACACATGTGCTTAAAGACCTTGACAATCGGGACATCTGTAAGGAAAATAACTTTAGTATCAGTTATAGTCTACGTAGTCTGCAAAGGGCTATTGCAGCTGACCTAACACATGAAGAAAAATTTACATTTATTTACACTAAATACCTGTAAAGTGTACACTTTAGTTCAGTGGGATTGTATTCATTTTCCATAGTGGAGACCTACTAATAGCTAGCAAAATTACTTTCATGCATTTCCACAAGGTGAGCTGGGTGGGTAAGAACTAATATCCTATCTCAAGTCTGTCACGTGCTTGAATCAGACAACCAAGGTTTATGTGATGACAGCCTGATGCGTTTGCTGTAAGAGAGGCAGCTTTTCACAGAGAAGGAATTATTCAGGAATCAGTAAGTGCAGAGAGACTCTACAAGGGGAGAAGTGTACAGTTATTTGAACCTGCGGAGTAGTTTGGCAGTACTGTTTGAGACTGGGAGAACTGAAGTATAAGTGATTTCAAACCCTACTTAGGGTAAGTAAGTTTGGCGGGGGTGGGTTCAAAGCTATCTAAAGATCACAAGTCTTGTTGGGATTTTCGCATGACATTTTACAGGAATAATTATGAATTAGATGCCTAACTGTAGTTGACATTTGAAAGATATTAGATGCCTAACTACCATTTCAGCCTTTGAAAAATATTGCCCACAAGCTCCCAATGGGGCTTGTGTGTTTGTAATTACTGAGACATGTTTGAACGCCCCGCCCCCCCGCCATTTTGTGACATTTCATTGCAGTATCTTTTTTGCTAGGTGAAATACTGGCACATGCCTGTATGGGTGTGCTATAATTTTGTGGCCCGGAATTGCTGTATTCCAGAGGGCATAGTTTGTATAACACAAGTGTTATATGCCCTAATACTATCCCTGGATGTATTTTCCATTGCATCAAGTTAATGCTCTATTTGTAGATGCAGTGAGAGCTGTTGTAGAAAAATCTCCTGCTGTACGTACTATTTTTTGCTCTTATTTAATGGTAAATTTCACTTTTCACTTGCAGAGGAGAAATGGTATGAATAAATGGAGGAGAGAAATCACACCAGAGTGACAGAATTCATTTTTGTGGGATTCACTGATCATCCATAGCTGCAGACCCCCCTCTTCTTATTGTTCCTGGCAATCTATGTTATCACCTTGGTGGGGAATCTCGGAATGATCATGTTAATCAGGACTGATTCCCGACTTCGCACTCCCATGTACTTCTTCCTCAGTAACTTGTCTCTTGTGGATGTTGGTTATTCTTCTGTCACTGCCCCTAGGATGCTGATGACCTTTGTAGCAGAGAGTAGGACCATTTTATTCCTTGAATGTGCTGCACAGTTTTATTTTGTCTGTCTCTTTGTGACCAATGAATATTGCCTCCTGGCTGCAATGGCATATGATCGCTTCACAGCTATCTGTAATCCTTTGCTTTATGGGGTTGTAATGTCCAAGAAACTCTGTGCCTTCATGGTTATAGTGTCATACATATGTGGTTTTGTGAATTCAACTGCACAAACCATTTTTATATTTAGCTTGTCTTTCTGTGGCTCCAATATAATCAATAATTTCTTCTGTGATATCCCCCCCATTCTAAAACTGTCCTGTTCTGATATCCACAACACTGACATTGTACATTTCACCTTGTCCAGTATAGTTGTCATGACTACCATCCTGATCATCCTAGTCTCCTACGCATACATCCTCACCACCATTCTGTGCATGCGCTCTGTTGAAGGCAGGCGCAAAGCATTCTCCACCTGTGGTTCCCACCTCACGGCTGTCACTATATTCTATGGGACTTTGATTTTTATGTATTTACGTCCAAGTTCTGGTTACACAATGGAGCCAGATAAATTCATCTCTGTGTTTTACACTCTTGTGATTCCCATGCTGAACCATCTAATCTACAGTCTGAGGAACAAGGAGGTGAAGGATGCCCTGAGGAGGGTGCTGGACAGAAAGGTTTTCTTTAAGAAAGTTTAATAATTGAAATGTTAGAAATCCAAACACTATTTAAAACAGAAAGAAATTCCCTTTATCGTTAGCCTGATTTCTGACATTATAACATTCAGGCTTCCTGTACCTCTGAGGGTATTTTCAGACGTTACGAGATGACGCTCAACCACAGTCAATACCCTGTGGTGGGGAATGGTCCCGTAACGTCTGTTAGGGAACCAGAAGATCCCCCCCAGATGTTCACCATGCTCAATCCCCGCCGGGAATCACATTCACCATGCGATCGACTGAATCCGTGGGGTCGGCACCGATCGCTTGGTGAAGGAGATTCCTGGTGGGGATGAAGGGGCCCGTCACGTCTGGACGGTGATCACGGTCCGGAATCCCTGCCGGGATTCCGGCTCGTGGTCATTTTGGGCGGGCACTGTGGCTGCATTGGCCGCGGCACCCGCCCGCCTCCCCAGGGGGTGGGAGACGAGGCAGCGTGGCGGGGGCAGGGCCATGCGGCCACACGTTGTGGCGCGTGGCCCCGCCCCCTCCCCGATTCCCCGGTGGGATCCCCCAGCACATCTGTTGGCCATACCGGAATGATCCCAGTGGGGAATCTGAGGGTTGTTTCCTTGACGGGGCGAAGCCGCCCCGTCACGTCTGAAAACACCCTGAGTGAGTTCTTGATCCTTGCTGCTGTAGATCAAGACAGGCATCATGTCTTAGGTCCCTAGACATCTTAATTTTTCAGATCACCGGGTGTGAATTTGCCTGTATCATTTTGCCTAGGAAACAGAAGGATGTATGATTATCTGCAAAGGAAGTAGTGTTCTCTTAGAAAAACAATATATATAATGAAGTTAGAGGGGGGGAGGGGAGTGATAAACAAAAATATATAAATACTTCAGAATACCTAACGTTTACATTCCTCATATGCTACACAGGCAAGTCATTCAACTTGTGGAAAGGAGATGAAAAAACTTTCATTCTCTTACAGGCAAAAATCATTCTTTGAATTCACTAGTCACAGTTTTCAGCCTTTCCTGCAATCCAGATTTTCTAGAATCTGGATGGTTTTTAAGAAGAACTATCTCCTATCAGTTCACTGGCTCTTAGGGATAGTTTAGCTTTGAGGAGTTCTTTGCTAAGCTATGAAAATGGTGCTGCTGATAGCTTGCCACATATTTCCAACAACATTGTGAAAGTCTAACCTCAACAAAATACTTTCTTTTCTACACGTCTCCTTATATAATTTGAGAGACTCAGTACCCATTCACACAACCCTGTCAAAGCAGAGATGCACATCCTGCCTTCCCCAAGTGTGAGGAGGTGAAATGAAGGTGGCTTGCAATATGAAAAAACCTGTCCATGGTCCATTTAGCTCTAGGAGTCCGTGAGCTAATACATCATTCATTTTTGACATTTTTTCTGTGTAGAAAATCTGTCACTAGAGCAGGTCACAGTATTTCTCATTTGGGGATGGAAAAGGTGTAAATTAGTGGTTTTTTTAGTATTTCTTACATGTAACCTGAAGTCATACATCCATTCTAAGTGCCAGACATACCTAGAAGCACCTGTTTCCCATCACAGCTCTTATGTGAAAACCATAAATAAAACCATAGAACCAAAAGTATCATATTCCTCAGCTCACCCCTACCTGCTTCCACATGCCAAATTTAACCGTATTTTCACAGACAGCTCCATATTTGGGCCAGCTCCTATCTGCCCTCCATGCAGGCAGACCAAACCCCTGGCAGCTCCTGCAGAAGAGTTCTCTAGGTTTCAATCAGGGACACATTAACTATTACACCAAGCACAGTGGAGTGTGATGGTGGGAGGGAAATCGGGAATGAACAGATCCAAACAAGAGTAGGGTTGCCATATATTATAGGACTAATGTTGTGGCCCTATAGTTAAGGTGGTAGCAAACTCTCATTGAACAGTGCTTATGCTGTTCATTGGGAGTCAGTAGAGCAAAAATGTCCGGTTGGCAACCATTCTAGCTTTCCTCCAACAACACATGTGTTCTGTGATTACAAACAATGAAGGGGAGTTCAGGGACGAGGTGGAGTCTGAAGGTCGGGGGGGTCCCCATCCCTCACTTGCCTCTGCCTGCTAGTAGTGGAGCAGCAGCAAAAGCAGCAGAACACTGGACACTGATCGGACTGGGAGATAAAGCTGTTTGTTTACAAACAACTCCTCCCCATGTGAGTGATGAGAATGTTGTTGCCTTGTAAACAAGTTTCTTCGAGATGACTGCTAGCATTCTAAAAATTGGGTTGTGCATACTCACCATATTCAAATTATAGACCACGTGATGGTCTTGAGCTCTTCTAGTATAAAAAAGCACTCTCTCCCTCAGAATGACAGTTCCTTCTATCCCTTTCTAGAAATATAAGAAAAAAATTCCATGTGGGGCTGGAAGGGTGAGTGTTGTGAGAATGTTGCGTGCCATCTCGAAGAACCTTGTTTACAAGGCAGAAATATCCTGTTCTTCTTTGAGTGGCTCATCACATACTATTTTTACATGGCTCGGGCAGGTGGTGGGTACCTGGGAGTTCCAGTTCATGGGCAGAATGTGTACACTGCCACACATGCATCCCCACTCCCCCCCGACCTATCTGCACCTACGGAGCGACCACCGTTTCCCCCAGTTGCTTCGTGCATGGGGACAGGATGGGGGATGAGTGGGAATGTGTGTTAGGTGGGCCCGTGCATGCACCCCCACTCACTGCGGGCACACGCTGCATCATTCACACAGAACTCCCTCACCCACGAACAAGTGGAAATCTGCATGTTCATGGGTGGGAGAGGCCCGAGTAAAAAAGGCCACATTCTCACAACTGTCTTACTTATACTATCTTAGGTAGGAATTTAGGATGTAAAGCAATATCTATTCTATCTTGGAAAATCTGCAAATATGGTTCTGAGATTATTATGGTTGCTATATGCTATTTCATTAACTCTTCTTAATATAGGCCTTTTCTACACGGACGGTGCAGCAGCACCGATGGGTGGAGATGGGTGTGGATGGGTGGGTGAGCACACCCAGCGAACACCTGGCGGTGCTGAGCAGGGAGACATTTGCATGGACAGCACCGCAAGGGGTGGTGGGAAGGAAAGGGGAGGGGCCAGCAAACACCCAGTGGCCAAACACCCAGCAAACATCCATGCAAGTGCACAGCCGGCCGGGAACGGTGGGGAAGCCCCGCCTGGCACAACGATGACACAACATGGCAGACCGAGGGCAAACGAAGCTGCGCAACAAGGCCCCGCCCCTGAGCTGCCAGAACCCATGTGGGTGGGGCGGGAGGGAGATGGGATGACAGTCACTACAAAGGAGCCGGCACCACACAGCCCCGGCACAGATCCCAGACAGCCCAGCGCCAGCCCCAATACACACATACAGCAGAGAGGCACACACAGAGCAGGCAACAGAAGCACACAGGGACGGGCACATGGTCCATGGGGGGCAAGGGGGGAAGGCACCCACACAACACAGGCAACCCCCCAACACCTCCCGCAGAGGCACCCACACAAAGGGAGAGGTCACAGCAAAGCACAACATGGACACACTGGGAAGGAACACAAAAGCCTTTAATTATTATTATTATTATTATTATTATTATTATTATTATTATTATTAACAAACATTTATATAGCACAAGCAGTGTACCTGGCACTTTACAAAGTAATAAAATAGACACGGTCCCTGCCCCTAGGGCTTACAATCTGATAGACAGGAGCTGGGGTAGAGACTTAGGAAGGGGAACAGAGGGAGAGACAAGGGGTTTAACATTCATGAAGATGTGAGGTCTCAAGTGCACGTACTTGGCTTGGTTATGATGAGAATGACAGCAGGCAGGTCCATGTTGGGGAACCAGCAACAGGGGGCAACAACAACAGGGCAGGGAGGGGGATGGGGCAACAGAAGGGGGGGCAGCACCTGCAGCAGCAGGTCCGGGACAACACCCGGTCAAGAGGGCCAGCGACCCCGAGCCCGGCGCCAGCGCTCAGCCTGCACGTGGTCCAGTGGGTGCAGCCACTCCAGGACGTGCAGGAGGAGCTTCAGCAACTCCCCCTGCTTCCAGGTCTGCTTCATGATCATTGCCTGCACTGTATGGGACAGAAGGAGATGAAACAGCCATCAGAACCGGCCCCAGGCACCAAGGAACAGAACCCCTCATGGAGGGACACAGGCACAGAGCCCAGAAAACAGCCAGCACACTCACAGATGCCATTGAACACCTGCCCCACCGCCCAAATGTCCCACGCTGCCCGCTTCAGCTGCAACACCATCACGCCCAGGCGCAAGATGGCCAGCAACACAACAGTAGCTGCAGGAGAAAAGGGACAGGGCAATGAGGAATGCCCACACCAGTGGGCCCTGGGTGGGCCGGGGGCTACAACCGCAGCAGGGGCACGCACCCCACACTGACAGCAAACCTCTCCAAGCAGCACCCAGACCCCTGCATGAAGGGGGATCAGTTGGGCCAAAGGCCGGGTCCACAGCAACCCCTAGTCATGCTCAGCCACCCAGCACCCAAGGTGCCGCCGCTCATCCATTGCCACCACCATAGACGGCCCGCACCAACAGGGTGCGACAGCAGAGGGGAGGGGCAGGGCAACACCAATGAACAGGCGAGGCCAGGGGGTCCCCGGCAGACTGCCCACCACCAATACCACCCCGTGAGCAAGTCCAGGCAGCAGCGCCCGGCAGGGAAGCCATCAGGGGAACACACACCACACACAGCCAGCGCCCACCCTACAGTCCTGGAGCCTGCCAGTATACACCAGGCACACCCCCTGAACACAACCACACAGATGAGGGCGGGAGGGCCACCAAGGGGAAGGAGCACCCAGCTGCCACAGCACCAAGAGAAGCCAGGCAGGACAGACGATCACATAACAGCATTTTATTGGTGCCCGGGGAATGCGGACTCCCAAGTACAGAGAGGCAGAGCAGGGGGGTGCAGGTGGACCCATGGCCAGGCAAGAGAAGCACAACAGGAGGGCACAGGAGTGGCCATGCAGGGTGGGCAAGAGCATGAGGGCAGCCCCAGCGGGAATGAGAAGCGGTCACCCAGAGGGGGCAATTGGGTCCAGGGAACCAGACAGAATTGAGCAGCAATGCAGATAGCAGCTCACAGACCGATCGGAGGCATGGGGGGCAGGCAAGGCACCGGCCAGGGCACCAGGGTGACTGTGAGCTGGTGGCAGCGATGCGCTGCTCATGGATGGTCCAATGAGCGCTCCCGGTCCGGCAACCCCAGCACTAGACCCTCCCAGGGGAACAGGCCCCTTCGGAAGCCTCAGGAGCATGTATGAGCACCCACCAGGAAGCGAGGAAGGAGCAAATCCGCACCGGCGGCCGCAGTCCACACAGTTGGAAGATCCCTCACCAATCAAATGGTGGTGAGCTCTGCAACGAAGGGGTCCCAGGTCCGGAGTGGCCCACCAACCTCAGGGGACAGCAAGCCCAGGTCCCACAGGAGGGCCCCCACATCCATGGGTGCAAGCAGGATTCCGCGGGCATGCAGGAGGCTTCCGGTGTACAGGCCAGCAACAGGGGGGGCCTGGACAGCAAGGCAAGGCCGAACCCAGGTAGCTCTGTCAGTGGGCGAGCCACCGTTAACTCCGCAGTGGTCCACGGCATGACAACAGCAGCCAGGTGCCCCTAAGGAGGCTGCCACAGGAGGGTGAAGCTGAGCTTAAGGGAATGGGCCCAGCACGCCGGGGGCCCAACCTGGTGACCCATCATCCACATGTACTGTGATAGGAGCCGGAAGCCATCCTCCACTGACAGGGCTCGCCCACCAACAACTGCACTTCAGGGCTCAGCCAGAGGGCCGCCAACAGCATATCTGCACAGGGAGACAATCCCTCCCCGATGTCGCCGACTGAGGGTCCCACAAAACGACCGGCCATGGCAGCAGTGGGGCCCACTCTGGTGAAGCAACAGGTAGGAGATGGAGGGCTTCCACAACTGGGACAAGCACGGACCAAGTGGCTACCCTCACCCACAGGCAGCCTTGCATGCCAGAGATAGGCTGGCCCACTGTAGACAGGGCACTGCACCCCACACACAGGATGGAAGGGATGCAGCAAAAGTGCCGAGAGATGAAGGGGGCCATGGCTGGCCACTGTGGCAGGGCGTGGAGCTGAGCCAGGCATTCTATCCACACCTTGCACAGCTGCAGCTTGCAAAGGCAGACCCTGACTGGAGGGACTGTAGTGCAGTTGCGGAGGCAGGCATACCCTGGGGTGTGCGTGGTCCCATCCCCCCTGGCGGGCATGCGGCCGGCGCACTCGTGGGGATGCTCAGCCGGACCTGGCACCCGGTTGCAGCCCAGCACACCCCCAGTGCAGAACCAACCGGTGGCCTGCCCCCACCGGCCTACACAGTACATAAGGGACCTGCTGCGAGGGGGTCGGGCATGGGGAGAGGGACTGTAGCACAGGACCGAGAAGCACAATTGAGAATGACAACCCTGGGCTGGGTGGACATCGAGGTGCTCCCATGATACAGGGGAAAGTGGGCAGTGGGCACAGGCCATACAGCGGAGCACGCTGCAGCCACGGCATGTGCCAGCGGAGTCTGGCTGGAGTGGGAAACTGCAGAACCATGCTGCTGGGGGATGCAGACCCACAAGCCAGGGATGCGCTGCTGTTCCTCCAGGGAGCAGCCCTCCTGCTGCTCCGCATGCTGCTACAGCAGATAGCCTTGCTCTGCCTGCCAGGTCGCTGGTCCATCCTCCTGGGGGCATGGCAGCAGAGGGCAGCAAACCTCAGAAGGGCGGCGATCATGCGATGGGTGAGGCGGGCAGCCGTCCGATGCCATGCCCTGTTGGGCTCTGCGGTGTCCCAGCACCAGTGCACAGGGCCGGCCCAGTACCCCCGTACCAACATACCTGGGGAGGGGCGTTCCAGCACATCTCAGAGGAGAACAGGGATGCCGTCGACCTCTGCATCACTGCCCAGGCAGATGAACACCGGGCAGCACCCGACCCACACCCATGTCCATAGGCCTGTGAACCCCTTCAATAAAGCTGGGTCCTACCCGTTATCTGCAATTGGGTCTCCATTCCATGTGTGGGCTACGGGGTCCCAGGAATGGGTCCCTTGGGTTTCCTGGGTGCGAGCACCCTCCCCTTACTTTCGGCTGCGGGGTGCATGGGTCCCGTACAGTTCTGCCAGACAACAGTCACCGGCTCACCTGTTCAGGTTCAGTGTACAACTGTTCCAGTCACCTCAACTGCATGAGGCCTCACTGGACTAGCCCCAAGCCCTGTCAGCTGGGCAGGGACTGTACAGAGCCCCCAACATGCAGGTGCCCCCCTGCATGCTGCAACACACACCCCAGTCACATGTCCTGGGACAGAGGAAGCGAGAGCAAGGTAGAGGTACAACACATTTATTGGAGGGGAAATGTACAATGGAAGGCGGTGGGGGTTAACGTCTGGGGCGCCCTCTCCCCCTCTTGGCCACACCACCGGGGCTTGCAGGCTGGTGTGCCCTGGCTGCAGTCGACCGCAGCACTCTCCACCCGGCTGGCCCGGTCTCCCTTTAACCCACTGGCTGCTCCACACTGGCCTCCGCTCACAGTCCCTGCATGGAGAAACAAGATTGGGGTAAGCGATCCTCGTGTGCACTCAACCAGACAGAATTGAGCAGCAATGCAGATAGCA
>QEPC01001979.1:0-39095 GCA_003113815.1 Sphenodon punctatus | reverse complement strand
CTGCGAGGCGCAACCTGGGATGCCGAGGTTTAGGAATGGAATCGCGGAGCGGCAACAGCTGCTGCCGCATCAGGCCTAATCTTGACTTCTTGACCAGGGGCCCATTGCACCCTAGCTACGCCCCTGGTCTAGTGTGCATGACTGAACAATTTGAATGAGTGTGTGAGGGGGAGCATGTGTGTGTAGTGTGTATGGATGCTTTTGTGTGTGTGTGATCAATCTGAATGAATGTGTGAGATGATGTGTGTACGGTGTCTGAATGATTGTGTGTGTGATCAGTTAGAATGAGTGTGTGTGTGAGAGGTGAAAGCATCTGTGTGAATGAGTGTGTGACCTCTTTTACATGAGATGCACCCACGCAGTGGCATGGGTGGGAGCATTTCATATGAAAGCAGTCGTTTGTGTGCTCCTGTGTAACACACACCTTCACCCATCACCCCTGCACAGAGAAACCTGTGAAAAAACTTGTTGCTCCATGTGAAGGATGTTGGGGGATGGGTGAGTGCCTGTGTGCACTTGTAGTGTTCTTGTGTCTGGGGACAACTTATGCATTAGCAAAACTATTAAGTTTCAAAAGAAGAACAAATTACCAGACAAAAACTCTTTGGTTTAAGAAGCTTGTTAAGGTGGGATTACAAATTATACTCAAACATTAACATGACAGTAAATTGTATGTTAAGGCAACTTTATTAAATATCAGACCAGTCTATAATTTTTTCTTTTCTTATTCATTAATAAAAAAATTTATGACAACTGAAATTAACTGTATATATTCCTCATCACGTATAAGTATTGGTCAGTCACCATACCACACGTATGCAGCTTAATTTCAGTTAAGTCATTTTTTTTTTTTTAACAATGAATGAGAAAAGAAAAAATTATAGATTGGTCTGATATTTAATAAACCGTACCTGGTCTCAGCAGCTTTCCCCAGGCCCTAACAACCAAAGTCTCAGCATTAAATGAAAATCGGGGGGGGAGGCTTTGTGCTTCTAATTCACCCAAAATGGCCCCAAAGCTCCAACAAAAGTCGAAAGCTATCTTGCAAGCTGGATTCAGTATGCAACAGATCTCTTTTCCCAGTCAAAATTCCTCCATTTCTAGTTAAGACTTTTTCTGCCTCTGTTGAGTTTTTCAGCTTTGCAGCATTGTCCCTGTAGCAGGGCATGGTTCCCAGGGGTAGGTCTCTTCAAGGTCAGTTGTCTGGTCTATCACTCCCAGTGGGGAGTTAGCAACTCCTGGTGCATGTCGTTTTCGTTATTACAATAAAGATAACAAAAATTGTAATTTTTATTTTCCCTATTTCAATAACGCAAATGACAACCAAGAATAACGATAATGATAATGACAACTGAGAATACCGATACTGAAAATGATACCAATAACGAAAACAATAATGAAAATGACAATGTCATTATCGTTGTCATTATTATTAGTGCTGTGGCAGTTGGATTTTGGAGGGAAAATGTGGAGATGGGAGGAGAGAGCAGACATCTCAGAGCCCTAAACAGGGCTGAACTCTTGAACTGTGTATGTGTTGGGAGAGGTGCATGTGTTGGGAGAGCAATACATCTGATGGCTGTATTGCTGGCCAATGAGGAGTGCAAGCAGGCCCCAGTAGTCTTATGGCATTCTGTGATTCCTCAATGCCTGCTGTCTTCCACAACCAATCAGAGGGGCTCTGTGGAAGGGCACTACAACCTTTTATTTATTTATTTATTTATTTATTCATTTATTTATTAACATTTTTATGCCGCCCCCTTATGCCCACGGCATCTCGGGGCAGCTAACAATATGGTAAAACAATAAAATACATTAAAAACCAACATCACTTTTAAAAAATTTAAAAAACTCCAATCCTAACCCTACCCTCCAATTCCCCCAAATTCCCCACCTCACCAAACTCCCCCATTTACCCCTCCCTCCCCCCCTACCCTCCAAAGGTCTGGAAGAACAGCCAAGTCTTGCATGCCCGCCAAAAGGCGAGCAGACCCGGGTCCAGGTGGGCTTCTTTTGGAAGGGAGTTCCACAACTGTGGCCCGACCACTGAGAATGCCCTCTCCATGGTGGCCCCCCGCTTTACACTGGGGACCTCCAGATAGGCACACCCAGTGGATTGGAGGGTCCATCCTGAGTCATGGAAGGAAAGGCAGTCCCCGATATAAGAGGGGTCGAGACCGTATAGGGCTTTGTATACCAATACTAGCACCTTGAACTTGACTCGGTATGCTATAGGCAGCCAGTGCAGAGAACGGAGCACTGGTGTAATGTGCTCATGGTGACCCATCCCCGTAAGGAGATGGGCCACTGCATTCTGCACAAGTTTCAGCCTCCAAACCAATATCAAGGGAAGCCCCACGTAGAGCGTGTTGCAGTAGTCAAGCCTCGAGGTGATGAAGGCATGGATGAGAGTGGCCAGGTCAGGTCTGGAGATGTATGGGCACAGCCACCGCACCAGATACAGCTGGTGGAAGGCAGCTTTAGCCACTGCCTACATCTGCTGATACAGGCGGAGGTCCGCATCCAAAATCACCCCCAGACTCTGAACCTGCTGGGCAACTGGAGGGCAGACACCCCCCCCACTAGGAGGAGCCGACACCTCTTTCACCCTCCCCACTACCATCACCTCCATCTTATCTGGGTTCAGCTTCAGTCTTCTCTGCCTCATCCAATCCGCCACGGTCTTCAAACACTGGGAAAGTATCGAGACGGCAGGACCTGGCTTCGTTGAAAAAGAGAGGTACAGCTGTGTGTCATCAGCATATTGGTGACAGCACACCCCGAACCATCTCACGATCTCCCCCAGGGGCTGCATATACACATTAAATAACAGTAGAGACAGAATGGAACCCTGTGGAACACCAAAAGTCAAGACCCGGGGGCATGATATTTCAGCTTCCTGCACCACCCGCTGCCTTCTATCTGAGAGGAATGAGCAGAACCATGGGAGGGCCAGACTTTTTCCCATTTATAATGGAAGGGCCAGGCTTTTTCTCTCTGTTCTGTGAGAGCTCTGCTTGTCAGGTTGCATTTACAGAACTGTGCTGCTTGCACACAAAAAATCCTCCCTAGCCCTCATTGTATTACCAATACTAGGGGTGGGAATTCCGGTTCTCCCGAGATCCGATATTGCTGGTATTTGGGTGTATCGGCTTAATCAGATAAATCCTATATTTACCTGTACTGGCATACTGGATTTTGAACATTGGCTGTGGTACCGGATTTTTTACATTGCAGCCATTGAAGTAAATAGCCGCAATGTAAAAAATTTGGTACCGCAGATAATGTTAAAAATCCGGTATGCCGGTACAGGTAAATCCGGTACCAGGGAGATCCGATACTGCTACACCCAGTATCCAGTATTCTCCCTGGTGTCCCACCCCTAACCAATGCCTTTCCTTCCCCATACTCTACAGTTTCCCTTCTTTCTTTCCCTGTCCTGCTCTCCCCTGTACATTATATGTAGATAGGTAGTATAGATTAGATATATATATATGTATTATAAACATATAGATTAGATTAGAATAGCTATATAGATAATTGATTAGATAATAGATAGTTTTCCTTTTTCCTTCCCCTGTCTCCCTTAGATTTAGTTAGATATTAGTTGTGCACAGGAATCAATAACAATACCTATACCAAAAATAAAATCTTTGTTTGAAACTGTACTGATATTGATAATGCTATTGATAATGATATTGATAACAATATCAATATTGATAATGATATCGATAATGTTAACGATAATGAAAATGATGTCATTAATAATGATAACTAAAACAATATTTTTGAATAATGAAAATGAAAAATGAAAATTACATTGGGGTTTGGTGCACACCCCTATCAACAACATACAATTTCAGTTTGGGAATTAACTCAAGTTTTTTTTCATATACAGCTTTCCACCTTCTCTGGAATACTGCCTAGGTCACCTCACACCCTGCAGACCCAGTTAGTCTCTTCCAGCTATACATCCCTTTGGCTCAAGATCCATCCCCCCAAAGTTCATAAAAGTCAGGCCCACAGGTCCCTAGTTTACAGTAGGGCAACAGACTCCCTCCTGGGCATAGCCTTCCCCAATACCTGGGTCCACTCCTTCTGGCTCTGGTTCTCCCAGCCTTCAGAACTCTGGAGATGTAAAGAGTGGCCAGGCTTCCAGGCTTCTTCCCAGCCTCAGTCTGCTGATTCAGGCTATTTCCCAGCAGGGATCAGAACCAGTCATCTCCCCCTGCTCAGAGCCTGCAGTACAAGTTGACTGCTTGACTCTTTGGCAGAGACTGACTTTCTCTCTTTCTTGTAGCCTCTTTTGAACCTAGAGTGGGCATGGCCAGTTCCCCTAACTGTTTGACCTTAAAAAACAGTGTACTGCCCACTCTGTCCCTTTCACTCTTAGCCTGTTTCCAGATCAAGCTGGTTTCTCAGTTTGGGTCTAACTCCGCCATGCTGATGCACATGCTCAGCCCTCTGCCTAGCCCGTGAGACTTACAGAAAACACTAACAGAACATGCAACAGCAGTGGAAGGATCTAATCCAGTCTTGTTTTTTGCATTGTTGAGACTTAAAGCTGACCTCTTAAAGGGGTTGAAGTCTTGAAGGACTGCTTCCTGCTTCAGTCCCATTAAAGCAATAGTCTCTCCATGTGCAGCAGCTATGTTGAATGTGTTATATGCTTAAGACAATAAGTGTGATGTCAGACATCTTGATTGTGTCATATATTCACAACAATGTCAGGAAGGCCAATAGCTTTCATGTGTGAAAAAGTTTGGCGTTTTTTTTGAGGGGGGGCATCAACAAATGATTGTTTTTAGAGTTGTCTTGACTAGGCGTTGCTGTTTGAAGGAAGATATGAGACTATCTTCTTAGATCTAAGAGAAGATATGAAATTATATTCTGGAACACAGCATAAGTTATAGGAGCTAAGAGAATTTGAGCACCTACATTGCAAACATTTAGGGAAGTAAGATATTTTATATATCTTTATAGATATTAATGTGCTAAACCACAAAACATTACTGTAAAAGCACACAAAAACTGCTAATAAAATTGAATCTATTAACCCATCACTGCATGGATCAGTTTCAAGAACAAGGAGAGAATCCAAAGTTTTAATTAAAGATAGGAAGAAAAGTTTTTTTCCTACACCTTCATACAAGTAAAATGCAGGAGGGCTAATGAAAGGCAAAAGATTCATCATCATCATCATCATCATCATCATCATCATCATCATCATCATCATCGCATTTATATAGCACCAGCGATGTACCTGGCGCTTTACAAAGAGTAAGATAGACATGGTCCCTGCTCGAGAGCTTACAATCTAAAGACAGGGGGAGGAGAGACAGGGAAGGGGAAAACAGAAGGAGACAAGGGATGCGACATTCATAAGGATGCGAGAGCTCAGGTACACATGCTTGGCTTGGTTACAGTAAATTGGGAGTTTGCAGTTAACAGGTGCTTAGCAGGAGTTCGGAAAGGCGGAGCGAAAGAGGTGGGTTTTGAGGAGGGACTTGAAGGCGTGGAGGGTGGGGGCAAGGCGAATGAGGGCAGGGAGGGAGTTCCAGGCATGTGGGGCAGGGAGGGAGAAAGAACAAAGGGGTTTGGGGAAGCAGGGGAGGCATGGGAGGGTGAGGGAGGGGATGAAGGAAGAGCGGAGTGCTCGAGCAGGGGTTCGGAGGGAGATCAGGGCAGAGAGGTAGGGGGGAGCGAGGTTGCGAATCGCTTTGTAGGTGAAGACAAGGAGCTTGTGCAGAATACGCTCGGGAAGAGGGAGCCAGTGGAGAGAGGAGAGGAGAGGCTGCACGTGGTCAAAGCGATTGGCTAGGTGTATGATCTTGGCAGCAGAGTTTTGAACAGAGATAAGGGAAGAAAGGTGAGAGCGGGGAAGTCCAGCGAGGAGGAGGTTACAATAGTCGAGGCGTGAGATGACTAGGGCGTGGATGAGAGTTTTGGCAGAGGAGATAGACAGAAAAGGGCAGATCTTGGCAATGTTGTGGAGGGAGAAGTGGCAGGATTTGACAACGGAGTCAATGTAGGGTTTGAAGGTAAGGTGCGAGTCGAAGATGAAGCCCAAGCTGTGAGCTTGGGGGACAGGGAGGATGGAGACCCAGTCAATGGCAATTGACAGGGAAGAGGGAGAGGAAGGATTGGGAGGGAAGATAAGGAGTTCTGTTTTTGCCATGTTGTTTGAGTTGGCGTTGAGACATCCAGGCGGAGATATCAGAGTGACAGTTCATGAGACGAGCTTGAACAGAGGGGGAGAGGGAAGGAGTGGAGAGATAAAGTTGAGTGTCATCAGCGTATAGGTGGTATTGGAAGCCACGGAAGCAATGAGTTTGCCTAGAGATTGGGTGTAGATAAAAAAGAGGAGTGGGCCAAGGACAGAGCCTTGGGGAACCCCGACCAAGAGGGTTAGGGAGGAGGAGGGAGAGGAGTTAGCCCAGCAGTCAGAAACACAGAAAGGGTTTTTCATATGTCATTTCAAAGTACCTAAAATCTGCATTTCATCAATAATTTCCTAGATGATCTAGTGGTGCGAACAAATACACAGATGAATTTAAAATTACTGAAACCAGCAGATGATGAAGGCAAGACTTACAGAGCACACTAACAGAACATGCAACATCAGTGGAAGGATCTAATCCAGTCTTGTTTTTTGCATAGTTGAAACTTGTCTGTTCACTAACAAGTGTCCATAGTTCTTCCGAAGTGATAATAGGTCAGACGTACTGGTTTCTCTTCAAGTGGTACTACCTCATACTAACTTTTCCAAAATAACCAGGATACCTGGTAAGAAAGTACATATAATATAAGATGACATTCTATTTACCTAAAATATTATATTTATTTATTTATTTATTTATACTGTATCTTATATCTGAGGGAGCAGTACTAATGTGTTTAAAATAGGATTAAGTTCTTGGATGACAGGTATATCAAAGGTAACTTATTAGACAATTTGAAAGGGATGCTACCTCTGCCTGCCAGGCCTGGAGTACAAGGAATGATCATTAATGCCCTGTTTTTGTACACTTTCTATGAAGCATTCAGTACTGGTCACTGGCAGAGACAGGATATAGGGCTTGATGTACCATTGGTCTGACCCAGTATGGCAACTCTTAGGAAATTAAGTAACTAACTAAGTCAAAATAGAATTTTCCTAGTGAAGAGTTTAAAAAGCTAAAAATGTGGAAAATATTAAAACTGTAAAGGTATGAAATTCTCCACAGGGTAAAATGTAAAGTAAACATGTCAGTTAAAATTAGGTATGTGTGAACACAGTTCACATGTTCGGAGTTGGGCCAGAACTCGGTGTGTTCATACATCCAAATCAAACGGCTGAACCGAACTCGAAAACGGCCGAACAGTTCAGTCATCTTCGGGTGAGTTTGGATGAGTTCAGGGTCATGAAAAATGTGACTTTGGGTGGGAAAAACCTGACTGGAAGGGGGAGGCAGCTGAGGAGCAGAATTCCTGGCACAAGGGGTGGAAACCAGGGGTGGTCCCAGGGCCAAATGATACCGAAAAAAATCTTCGAATTCGATATCGATTTCGGTATCGATAGCACTATTTTTGGATGTTCGGCCGAGTTCAGCTGAACCAAACTCCGCCGAACCAAACAAATGAACCCGAACTCGGTTTCGAACTGAACAACCAAATGTCCGAACATCCGAACCACTTTCTGTTCTCACATCCCTAGTTAAAATACATTTACTCACCATTTCTTAAGTCCTTATAATACGTGTATTAAACAAGTTAAGGAAATTACAGGCAAGTCATCTTAAGTACTACCAAGAAGTGTACAGCTTAAAATACAAACTAATCACTATTCATATAGACTTGAGTAATTTTTAAGATTTTATGAAAACCAAACATCTACTGGGTTTTGGCCAGAAAGAGGGATTATGGGAAGAAGTCTGGGGCCAGTGGGGACATGACAGGGTGTATGGGGAGCTGTGGGTGAAAGGAAGGGGGGTTAGAATGTTCAGGAGTTTTGGGAGAAGGGAAGAATATAGAGTGCAGCATTGGTCTGGAGTAAAGGAGCATTGGTCTGGATGTAGCAGGAGGATTGTGGACAAGGGCAGAAGCACCCTAGGGAGAAGTTCCCTCATGATGCAGAGCACGTACAGTTCTATATGAACCCCCAAAGCTTCAGGGCTGGGGGTTCTATTCCCCTTCTTTCCACATTCTTAAATCAATGAAGGCAGTGTAATTGCTAATGAAAGAAAATCCTTGTCAGTTTCACATTTCAACAGGATTAATCCTGCTGGCCTAGATGACTTGGGCTTTTTTCAAATGGGCCCACACCGCGGTGTGTGGGCGCTGCGTGGGCAGTCCGTCACATGGATTTCTCATGCACGGCAGCATTGGAAAAAGCAGAGGTGCCAACATGCATGGAAACTGGTGGAAGTGGGTGAAGGTGGGTGGAGAGAGGGAGCACGCCCCCCCCTCCCCAACCCACCGGCTGCAGCAGTCAGGTGGATACCTCCCCCCCCCCGCCTATGCAGTCACACACATGGGCGGTGGGGGGGGGGGGGCATCCATGTAAAAGGGCCTCGGTGTCTTAATTACCATTTTCGCCTTTGAAAAATATCCCAATAGAACTTGTGTGTTCCTAATCATTTACACACTTCTGAAAATCCCCACACTGTTTTGGTAATGTCTCATTGCAGAATATATCCAGCTGAGAACCATCTGGCTTGTCAATGATATCTCTTGCAGAGAACCATCTAGCCTGAGTCATTGACCCAACCTGCCTCCTTATAGTGTGTGACCCATCTCAGTCTGTCCCAGTACTCCATGACATCCCCTCCAGTTCACACTCTAACCTCTGCTCCAAGCAGCAAATTTATACCCAGATGTCTTGAGTCAATCCCTTGCTTTGACCTGCCCTTGGCACCAGCATTCCAGCCCCCTCCCTGGACCCTGGATGGTACCATAGTTTGGACAGCACATCAGGACCCTCAGGGCCTCTGAAACAGAGCTGGTCCCTCTTGTCTAAACCAGACATGATTAGACAGGAGTGAGCCCCTTTCCCAGTGTGAATCTGGTGTCAAGGTGCCATTGGATCTATTGTTAATCTGTGCTAATTATGGCCACAGGTCACCAGAGGGCATGGTTTTCCATACTCTTGCAAATTCCTTTTCTATGTGCATGCAAATCACAGTGATGAGCCTGATACTGTCCAATCATTAATTAGAGTCTGATCCCTGCCCTAAGGAGATTACAATCTAGGAGAGATATGGTAGGGGAAACAAGGGAGAGGTAAACGTAGGGAGTGACAGGGATACAGTCACTGAATTGAGAAGTCATAGGAGTCATGTGGTTAGCTTGATTATATTTAATCTAGAAGAGACTTGGAGGTGGGGACAAGGGATGGAGGAATATAGGAGGAGAAGAGGAGACATTCTCAATGTTAAGAAGTTACAGGTGCATATGCTTAGCTTATTTGTAGAGGAGAAGGTGCCCCAGACAGTGGCGAAATTTGGGGTGTGCACCAGGCCCCCATATCATTTGCGTTTTCGTTATCTTTATTAACAACAATGTTATTATCATTTTTGTTATAGCTATCATTTTTGTTATAGTTTTTGTTATCAGTATCGGTATCATTATTGATATCATTAATGATATCGATACCATTTCAAACAAAGATTTTATTTTTGGTATTGGTATCATTATCGATTCCCGTGCACAACTTATATCTATATAAATCTAAGGTAGACCGGGGAAGGGAAAAGGAAAACTATCTATTATCTAATCAATTATCTACATAACTATTCTAATCTAATCTATATTATATGATATATATCTATATCTAATCTATACTACCTAACTATATATAATGTACAGTGGGGATGAGGGCATCGAAAGGGAGAAGGTAAAATGTAGGGTACGAGGAAGGAAAGGTATTGGTAATACAATGAGGGCTAGGGAGGATTTTTTGTGTGCAAGCACCACCGTTCTGTAAATGTAACCTGACAAGCAGAGCTCTCAGAGAATGGAAAGAAAAAGCCTGGCCCTCCCATTATAAAGGATTGCAGTGCCCTCCCCCAGATGCCCCCTGATTGGTTGTGGGAGGCAACAAGCATTGAGCAATCACAGCCATGAGACTGCTGGGGCCTGACTGGAAGGGTATGGGCTGTGAACAGAAGCCCCCCAACTATCCAAAATCTGCTGCTCCCCAAATCTGTCACCCTAGGCAGGTGCCAATGTTACTTGTCCCTAAGTCCAGCCCTTCAAGGGTTTGCAAGCCTAGCCCTCTGCTTGGTGAAGGATCTGCCATAACTATGGGTGTTTTCAGATGTTACGGGGCCGCTTGGCCCCGTACCAAAAACAACCCATTCATTCCCCGCCGGGGTCACCCCGTCACGCCATATCAGACGTGCCGGGGGGATCCCGGCGGGGAATCTGGGAGGGGGTGGGGTCGCGCTGCGCAACGTGCAGCCGCACGGCCCCGCCCCCTCCATGTACCCCACCGCCCGCCCTCCGCGTCGGGCCAGATTCGCCACGGCCCGGGATCCCGCCGGGGATCCAGGGCCATGGCAACCGGTCAGACGTTACTTTTTTTTGGTCCCCGCTGGGGATCTTTTTGACCACGCTTCCCGGGACATTCCCCCGGCTAGCCCGGGAAGTGTGGTTCAAATTGACCCCATGTGCGGATTGACCGTGGCGAACATCTGGCGGCCGCCAAACAGACGTTCGAGTCACAGTGACCACAGGTGGGTATTCACCGTGGTTCACTGTGATCTCGTAATGTCTGAAAATACCCTATATCATCCTAGATGTATGCTCATCCAATCTCTTCAAAAAAAATCAAATGTTGGAGAATCCAAAACTTCTCTATGCAGCCCATCCCATTGCCTGATTGTCCTTACAGTCAGGAATTTCCCCATGAGATTCAGTCTAAATCTCCCTTTCTGCAGTTACTTTAACCATTGCCTCTTGTCCTGCCCTCCACAGTAAATGAAAACAATTGTTCTACAATTTCTTCATGGCAGCCTTCCAGCAAATATTTGTAGACTGTTATATCCCCACTTCCTCTTCTTTTTTCCAAGATAAACAAACTGAAGTGGTATAAATCTTTATTTGTCACAACAATTTGGTTGGTGCAAAGAGGGAAAGTACAATAAAAATATAATAATACATAAGATAATCAAAGTATTACAGCAATCAAACATAAACTTAAAAATTCGATCATACCGCTTGAATTACCAATCAAACAGGAAAAACAAACAAAAAAACAGACCAACCAAATCATTAATCCCAAAGACAGGTTTGCACATGAATAAACTCCATCTGGCATACTGGTAAATCTAATTGCCTCCTTTTGGCCATCTGGCATACTGGTAAATCTAATCACCTCCTTTTGACCAACAGAAGAAGGTAATTAGCTGCCCTGTCCATTACTCTTTCATTTGAGTTGGCCAAGATATACCCAAGTCTTTGATCCTGCTGTTGCCCTAAAACCTCAGGACAAAACAATACTCTATACCGGTGACGAATGTCAGCCGTTAATGGACAGTCAAGGAGGTAGTGATTTAAATCCTCGACGTGCTGCTTACAATTGCACAATCTCTGAGAATAAGGAGTTCCTTTCAAATGGCCCTCTAAAAGTTTTGAGGGCATTAACTGGAACCTGGCCAATATAAGGTTCTTTCTGAGAGCAACATTTGATATACTAACAAGATATGGTTCCAACTAATGTACTGTTTTTAACTTCTCATAAAAGGGAGCAACCGCTGACTCTGCAGTTTTAGCCATATCCTGTTGTTTATGAATGTTGGCTAGATGAGCTCTAAAAAGTCTTTTCAATAGATGAGCTGGGTAGCCCTCAAGAATTTTTAAGGCGAAGCCAATTTTATTTAATAAATGAGTGATACCTTTTCGCCAAGTATTCTTATAATTGAAGTGCTCTTGCTCTACCCAACAAGCATAAGGTAAGATATCTCTGGGCATATCCATTAATCTTGCCCAGAAATTACAGATAGGCACTTGAGCCCTTTGCTCAACTGAGAGAGTACCAGTTTCTGTCCTTAAGAGAATCACAGGTGTATAGATAAACAAACTGAAATTCTTTTACCTCTCCTCATATGATTTGTATTCCAAACTCCGTATTATCATCCTTTACAAAGAAGGGAGTTGGGAGAACCACAGAGGAGAGAGAGAGAGATTAATCCATAGGGGGAGCTTCTGGCAAATAAAAAGGAACTCATCTGGCTACTTGCTATTAAACAGCAATGATTAGACAAGCTGCTAGAGACAGTTCACGGAAGCCTGACACCTCCCCATGCCTGTCCTGCTTTCCAGAAGAGAAAGGAAGGTATGAATCTTGAACACACTAGACAGTAAAACTGTGGATTTAGGATTCAATGTGGGGTCCAGAGCAGCAGAGATATCGGATGCTGCTGGCAATGAATTAGATTTCTCAGCAGACCTATGTGAGTGTATAGGATTGTGTGATCAGTTGGAGGGATACAAAGGAAGACCTGAAGGTAGGAATTTCAGTGCCACTATGAGTGGCATGACCAGAACGTAGCTAGGAGGAGGCCTGCAGGGCCTGGTTTCCCATCCCAGCCCTAGACATCCTAGGAGCCCCAACTCTAGACATCTAAGCACCCTCCCCATCTCTTTGTCCCTTTCCCTTCCTTGCTACCTAGTGCTGCTTTATGGAAGAGGAGAGAGAATGTCAGAAGCAGTGACAACATTGTGTGTGGGGAATGCCCAGAGATAGGGATGGGGAACAGAGGGGATTCTGGCTCTGGAAGCCCCTCCCTCACTCTGTTGCCACTGCTCCTGGCATAGTCACCTTTGTTATTAGTATTTTTGTTTAGCATTTCTACAGCACTTTCACTGTTTTACAATCCTCACAACATGTGAGGTAGTTCATTATTATTCCATTTTAAAGACAAGGAATGGAGTCCAAAAGACGGGGTGTTTTTAAACAAGACACAACCACACATGACCAGTGCCACCCATCAACCTCCCATTCGACCGCTCGTGGGTTTGGGTGGATGTGCACTCCCATGACCCATGCAGCACCCACTTATGGCCACTCATGGGGTATCGAAGAAAAAACCAGCCCTATGCCCTACCAGGAGCTCTTAAAAGGATAATGGCTGTCCACATGAGTTGCTTCAGGAGGGCAGTCCATGGAATCAGGAGTGTGTGAATGCTGCCTGTATGGACACAGTGGCCACCCAGGGAGTCACCCATTAGTAACCCTCCCCACTCACTTCATGTGCATGGGTGCTCCATGGCAGTGCCACTCAGCGGACAATGACACACATCCCCCTCAAGTCTTGCTCATTTAAAAACACCCATAGTGATGTGCTTGAGGCCATCCAGTGAGTTCATGACTAAGACACGATTTGAACGCTGGTCTTCCAGGTCCAAGACTACTATTGTATTCACTAGGCTATGCTGGCTCATGGATTAAGCAGCTTACCTGTATTGACTACTAATACCTGTACGAATTAGTTATTTAAAAAAATTAATAATCTTACCCAAACCATTATTATCTGGGTTTCAGTTCTAAGAACATAAGAACATAAAAAGTGCCATACTGGGTCAGACCAATGGTCCATCTAGCCCATCATCCTGTCTCTGACAGTGAGTGGCCAATCATGGTGGCTTGGGAGAAGCACCCAACAGGTCACAATGGGGGATCCATTCCCTGTTGTTTTCCCCAGCTCCTGTCATGTTCCCTGATCCTGTCTGGCTAATAGCTGCTAATGGACCTATGTTCAAGAAACTTGTCCAAACCACTTTTAAACTCAGCTATAGTACTGGCCCTTACCACAGCCTTTGGCAGTAAATTCCACAACTCAATTATACGCAGAGTGAAAAGAATATATTATTTTATTTGTTTTAAACTTGCCATCCATGAGATTCATGGAGTGTCCCCTAGTTCTAGTACTAGCTGAGAGGGTAAATAACTGCTCCTTGTTTATTAGTTCCACACCACTCACGATTTTATAGACCTCTATCATATCTCCTCTCAGTCGTCTCTTCTCCAAATAGAAGAGCCCCAACCTACCAACCCTTTCTTTATACGGGAGCCCTTTCATGCCCTTGATCATTTTTGTTGCCCTTCTCTGTGCCTTTTCTAGTTCAGCTATGTCTTTTTTGAGATGGGGTGACCAGAACTGCACACAATATTCTAGGTGCGGTCACACCATTGATTTGTATGGAGGCATTATGACCTCCTCAATTTTATTCTCTATCCCCTTCCGAATAATTCCTAATATTCCATTTGCTTTTTTGACTGCTGCTGTCCACTGTGCTGTGGATTTCATTGTATTGTCCACAACCACCCCCAGATCCTTTTCCTGAATGAATTCTACATTCTGTCTTTCTAAAGGATCTTTTGGGATCAATAGTAATAAATTTTGTAAAGAAATTCAGTTCTCATCAGATGATCAGTTTGAGGCAACAGAGAGGCCCTTCCTTTGAGATGGATACAGGTGATGCAACAATTGTATTCACAGTGATATGACCCAGGGTTGCTAACAGGCAATTTTAGTTCACATCTAACAAGCAATTTACTGATATTTGGAGGTTGGTGAAAAGAAGAATGACTGATTTTTTTTTAAGATGTAGTGAATTAGGGCGTTTTCAGACAAGACACTTTTTACCCACTACCCATCCACCCACCATACATGTTGCAGGGTTGCCGGGTTGCCATGTGGGTGCCCTGTAACATATATAGTGGTGGGAGGAGGGTGGGCAGGGACTGGTGTCTTGTCTCAAAATCCCCTTAGCTAATAAGGGGTAGCTCTCCTTAATTTCCAGGTAATACTTAGAAGATGCTGGATGAAAGTCTACCACAAAAGGGATGCGGTGTTTCTTGTAAGTATTTGTCTCATCTTTGTGGAAGAGGGATTCCCTAGTTTGGATAGATTCCTGGTGGGTGTTATATTTTATTTATTTTATTTATTTTCCTCATGTCATAATCAATGACACGAGGAAAATATTCCCCTGTTTAGGAGATGTTCTTTGAGTTCTTTGGTTCATTGGAGTTAATTTACATTATTGCTGCAAGTAAGTCTAATCCTAAGAGCCAACCTATAAATTATGTTTTTTTTAAAAAATATATATGTCTAGGATGGCAAGAACTCCAGTTTACATAAAGGTGAGTATCAGTGGATTTCTGTACAGATCTGTGATTATTTTGTTTTACTCGATGTTAAGGACATTATGAAAGGGGATGTAAGAATGATCAACGGTGGTATTATATGTGAATTTTACAGTGGGATGGAAGGAGTTGATAGAGCCCTTAAAAGCCATCAACCATCCTCCTTTCATTGCTTTTCACTAACCACCTCTCTCCATCTGAAAGAAATAGTCTGCTTCAAAAGCAGAATGAGAGTAGGACCTATTACATCAAACAGAACATCACCTGCAAGTCTAGCAATGTAATATATGTGATAGAATGCAAACGGTGTGGCTGCCACATGCAGTATGTTGGGAAAACAAGCACGGACTTCCATACCTTGTTCAAAAAACACAAATCAGCTACTGTGACAAAGAAGTTTGAACAAACTGTTGCAAGATACTTTAACTCAGCTGATCATACCCTATCTGACTTGGAAAGCTTTCCAATAGAAAAACCAATCCACCCCTGGGTTGCTAGAAGCTAGGGAAAAATTCTGGATTTACAGGCTTGACACCCAGCACTCAATGGTCTCAAGTTAGAGGATAATATGTGAACATAAATCTTTTCTTGTATTATTTATAGCATTCTTGCAACTACATATCAGATGTCACCTACCTGAGAATTCTCTCCATCTAAAGAGTTCTCAGAACTGTCACCTTGGCTTACCTTAACTCATTTAAAAATCAACTGTGTTACTGATAAAGGCGGAAGCCAAAACATATAACTACATTGTTTTAAACTTATATCTGTTTTCAGAGTCACTTATTCTTATATAAACTATCACCCAGCACCTTGGCATTGACTGTTGTATCTTATTTTCCTATGATAATGGGAATTTTTAAATGGGAGAACTTTCTCCCACAGCTTTATTTATTTATTTATTTAAAATTTACCCCGCCCCTCCTGCCACAGGAAGCCTGAGGCGGCTAACAAAATCAATAAAATACAACAAAACACATAAAAACATCATAAATCAACAATAAAAATGAGGAGAAAAAGAAATCCCCAATACCCACCCACTCCTTACCCTCACCCTTCTCCCTTGCCATACATCTGATGGAACAGCCAGGTCTTACAATTCTTATGAAAAACTGGGAGGTCTGGGGCCAGACGGGTCTCCACTGGGAGGGAATTCCAGAGGCACGGCCACCAAGAACGCCCTGTCCTGTGTGGCCCCCCGGGAAACCCGAGGGACCTCCAACAGGGCACCCCCAGATGACCGCAGGGGTCAGTCCAGAACCCGGGGAGTGAGGCGGTCTTGCAGAGGGACAGGGCCCAGACCATGTAAGGCTTGATAGGTCAAAAGCAACACTTTGAATCGGGCCTGGAAGACTATTGGCAGCCTGTACAGAGATCGGAGCACTGGTGTAATGTGTTCCAGGTGGCCAAGCCCCACCAGGAGCCAGGCTGTCGCATTCTGCACAAGCTGCAGCTTCTGATCCGTCACCATAGGTAGCCCCACGTAGAGTGCATTACAGTAGTCTAACCGAGAGGTGATAAAAGCATGGATGATCATGGCCAGACCCTGAACTGAAACAAGCGACTGAAACCGCTATACCAGATGTAATTGACGGAAGGCACTCCTCACCACAGCCTCCACCTGGAGATCCAGGTGGAGCTGTACATCGAAGAGTACCCCTAGGTTCCGCACCTGGGAAGTCAGTGGATGAAAAAAACCCTCAACTGAGGGGGCTGTCATCTCCATCAGCTTACCTATTAACATCACCTCTATCTTGTCAGGATTAAATCGCAGTTGATTAGTCCTCATACAATCCCCCACAGCCACCAAACACCGGGTAAGCACCGAGACAGCCAGGACTGGGTCAGTTGAAAATGAGAGGTACAGTTGGGTGTCATCCGCATACTGATGACACCTCACCCCATACCCTATGATCACCTCGCTGAGCAGCTGAATGTACATGTTGAACAGGAGAGGGGACAAGACAGAACCCTGTGGAACCCCACACGAGAGGTCTCGGTAAGATGAAAAATAATCACCGAGCACCACCCGCTAAGTTCTCCCGGTCAGGAATGAGCGGAACCATTCAAGAATGATCCCGCCCACCCCTGCACTATCCTGCAGGTGCGTCACCAACATCTTGTGGTCAATGGTATCAAATGCATCTGACAGATCTAATAGGACCAAAATAGTCGATCGACCCTTATCCTTTTCACGGTGCAGATCATCCACCAAAGCCACCAATGATGTCTCAGTGCCATGCCCGAGACGAAAGCCAGACTGCAAGGGATCCAGATAACCGATGTGGCCGAGATGCCCTTGGAGCTGTTGAGCCACTACCCATTCAATAACCTTCCCTGAAAAGGGAAGGTTAGAGACAGGCCGTTAGCTGGCAGGGGAGTCAACATCAAGCAATGGTTTCTTGAGCAGAGGCTGTATCATTGCCTCCTTGAGGCAGCCCGGCACTCTGCCCTCCCATAGGGAGGTGTTGACCACCCCAGCCATCAATGGCCCCATTGTCTCCCAGCAGCTTTTAATCAGCCAGGATGGGCATGGGTCTAGTTCACAAGAGGTGGATCAAACAGCCCCCAGCACCCCCACCATGTCAGCCAGCGTCACCAACTGAAATTGATCCCACAAAATCCGACAAGTCAGGGTTTCTACCATCTCTAGCTCCTTCACTGTATTAATTGCGGCATTGAGGTCTTGGTGAATATGAGCAGTTTTCTCCACAAAATAATCTGCAAAAAGGTAACAGCAGGCAGACGATGACTCAACTCCAGGGTTGGGAGAGGCCAGACTGACAACCCAGAACAGCTCCGCCGGATGGGATTTAGTGGATGCTATGAGGGCAGCAAAGAATTCCCTCCTTGCTGCCTGCATAGTCATGGCATAGGCTTGTAAGCTAGATCTATGCCACAATCTGTTGGCTTCAGCCCGAGAATG
This sequence comes from Sphenodon punctatus, assembly GCA_003113815.1. NCBI lineage: Eukaryota > Metazoa > Chordata > Lepidosauria > Sphenodontia > Sphenodontidae > Sphenodon > Sphenodon punctatus. The sequence continues at coordinate 21,039 of QEPC01001979.1, read as the reverse complement.
ACACCACCATCACTCCAACCATCACCCATCTTGCTTCAGCATCTGCAGTTCCTCGGAGAACCAAGGAGGTCTGCAGAGCAGATTCGGGAAACTTCCGCATGGGGTGGGGTGGAATCAGACACTCTTCACTGGACCAAACATTGCCCATGTGTCATTAGAAACAGCAGCACTGGATGACTATCAACCCCCCTCCCCCTCCGGGGTTTCCCCAAGCCACATTTTAAAGCAGTGGGACAAAGTTCTCCTATCTAAAAAACCCCAATGTCCCAAGGAACGACTCATAAAAACATGTAAACACTCAAGCCAGAGTCCTTGTGACTTTTTGATGTGCTCTTTCAAGCAACTGTTCTGTGTAAATTTTCCTTTAGAGCTAGTGTAGGTTAGTGGGTAAAGTATTGGCTTTGGGCTTTTGGAGACCAGGATTCAAAATCCTTATTAACCATGAACTCACTGGTGGCTTTGGGCAAGTCACTGAGTGTAAACCAATGGGCAGCAACTGTGGATTTGCCCATGGATGTCCACGTCACCTGTGCATTTATTGGTCTATGTGAAGGGTGCCCATCAGGTGTGCAACATGGAGCAGGATGGGGATGCTCTGGGGCAGTCTATCATGGTGTGCTCCAAAAGATCCAGGGGCATGCTTTGCAGAGCAGGACAGCCAAACCCAGGGCAATGGCCAAATGCAGTGTTGCTGCCCATCTGTTGGGGGGACCCATGGAGCACCTTCATGCCTAGCCATCTGTTGCCACATTCAGCACCACAGAGTAATGGACAGCTGCCTAGAGTGATCTGTGTTTCTATAGTGGGGAGAGGGGTGCTCTGTGGATGGACCATGACCAGAGGATATCATCCATCCATCTGATGATGGCCCCTGATGGAGCTGGTAAACAAGCTGTGAGGGTGGGCCCACGAAGCTAGGCCTGAAATGGCATCGTAACAAATGCTGTTTCCATTGGAAACAGGTCATTCTCCTTCATTTACACAATGAGGAAACTTATAAGCTTGTCCACTGTTTTTGCCATTTGTTGTTATTTTTTGTAAGTTGAACATAACAGCTACAGGGCCAATCCCAAGCCCCATGTGCACTCTTCATGTAGCCCTGTGCACTGTGGAGATGCAATTATTCTGGCTAACTGCCAGGGAAATGCTAGAAACATTGTCACAAAAGTGCTGTAAAACTTGTAAAAGTCCCAGAAATGGATGAAAAGGGAAGAAAAGGGATGAAAAATGTCAAAAATGCTGGAGAGTGACAAAATTGATGGGAAATGACAAAAAACAATGCATGGACAATGACTGAAGCACAGAATTACCAGAGATTGATGAAGTACTGATGAAAACTCACAAGCGCTCCTGAAAGGTTGGTATTTCCCTTGCAGATTGGGAACGCTTGCTCGCATCTCAGCCCTACACAGAGCACCTCCGGCGGCCACACTGTCTTTCTGAAAATACCCATTCTGTCCTAGCCTGAGTTCTCCATCAGTAAAATGAGAATAGTAATTACCTTCCTCACAGGAATGTTATGAGGGAGAACTAGATAAGAATGGTAATGCACTTTGAATGCTGAAAGTGCTGTAGAAATGATAAGTAATAATAATGAACACCCAATTAATATGCAATCTATTAACCTCTTTACTGTTCTCACATTTTGGGTGCTTAAATATGTAATTTGCATAACACGTCAGAAGAGTTGTTCAGATGTGTTAGGGTAATTACAGACGTAATGGGCCTTTTGGTCCACCACACTGAACCCTGGACTGGGATCCATCTCAGACCCCGGTCCGTGATCAGGCAGTCTGTCCTTTAGACGTGCTGGCCTGATCGCTAACAGGGATTGGGGAAGGAGCAGGGCTGTGTGGCATGACGTGCGGCCACACAGCCCCGCCACCCCGTGCTCCCCCGACTGACCGCCCTCGGGGAGATGGGCGGGCGCAGTGGCCAATTAAGCCACCATGCCCAATCCCATATCATGGTCGGGGCCATGATCTGTAATGGGCCTAAGGTAACACACATTACTTTTGGCCCATTCCGAATCATGTCCACTCTAACCATGGTTTTCGACCTCCGGCCGGCTGGAGGTTAAGAACTGTGGTCAAGCTTGATCCCAGCCGGTAGTTCACCATGGTGGACATCTGGCCGGAACCAAATAGATGTTCACGGAAACACCACCACCACAGGGAATCCACTGGGGTTCACTGTGGTGAAAGATGTTTTCGTAACATCTGACATTACCGTTAGTTATGCAGGTAAGGAACCAGTGGCAACATACCCTCAGTATCATCATGGACCTGCCCCTTGTGATTCACCTTCACTGTCTGTATGCTATATAATATTCATGTGAAATTTCTAAACATTTTATTAATGGTGAAGTGTATTTTTTCCTGTTTTCATTATTTTGATCTGTATTAATGATTAGGTCAAAAAGGGGAAACTCTTTTCCCTCCAAGAGGCCACCTTGATAATTAATATAAGCTCTAAGGGCCTTATAGAAGTTGGGGGTGGAAGTGCTGAAGGAGTGGGCTCAAGATAGGGAAAAGGACGGGAGAGTTCAGATAATGGATCCATGCTTTGGATCCATCTCTGCTCCATTCCTCTGAGCTCAGGCTTTCATTATTTGGGGGTAGGAACTGAAACCAGGGGGCAGATCCAGGATCTGTAAAAGGGACAAAATAAAAAATCTTCATGGGTTACATTTGTCTCCTGGGCCTGATGCTCTCCACCCCTGCATTAGGTTTCGGAACACCACAGTGTAATGGTGCTTTTCCAAAGCTAATTCATATGGTTTTATTCCATGCTGCTTCACTGTGATTTTTTTTTCCCCAGTAGGTATTGGATATTGAATAAATGGATGATGGAAATGGCACCTCTGCAATTCAGTTCATACTGTTGGGATTCACAGATGACCCGCAACTGAGGGTTATCCTCTTTGTAGTGTTCTTAGCAATCTATGCTCTCACTCTGGTAGGGAATCTGGGGATGGTGGTGTTAATCAGGTTTGAGCCACGACTCCACACCCCCATGTACTTTTTCCTAAGCAATTTATCTTTTGTGGATGCCTGTTATTCCTCCGCTGTGGCCCCAAAGATGTTGGTGAACTGCTTGGCAGAGAATAGAGCCATTTCGTTTGTTGGGTGTGCAGCACAAAGCTATTTCTTCAGCGCATTTGGAGCTACAGAAGCTTTCCTCTTGGCTGTAATGGCGTACGACCGGTATGTGGCCATCTGTAGCCCCCTGCGTTATGCAAGCATCATGTCACAGGGAATTTGTGTCCAGCTGGTGACTTGGACTCATGTCCTTGGTTTCGTGAATTCATTGATTCATTCAGTATTCATGTTTACCTTGTCCTTCTGTGGCTCCACTGTCATTAATCACTTCTTCTGTGAAATCCCGGTAGTGCTACAGCTTTCTTGCTCTGACACCTATGTCAATAAAATATTGCTGTTTATACTAGTTGGGTTTATGATAATGAGCACTTCTGGAATAATCATCATCTCTTATCTCTATATCTTCTCTACCATCCTGAAGATCCATTCTGCTGAGGGCAGGCACAAAGCCTTCTCCACCTGCACCTCCCACCTGGCATCTGTCATCCTCTTATTTGGCTCTGCTGCATTTATGTATTTACGACCCAGCTCCAGTCATTCACAGGAGCAAGATAAAGTGGTTTCAGTGTTCTATTCAATGGTTATTCCCATGCTGAACCCCCTGATCTACAGCTTCAGGAACAAGGAGGTGAAGGATGCTCTGAGGAGAACCATGTGGAGCAAAATGTTTCCCCAGTTGCTGTGACTGTTAACATGATCTTGAGAAGCAGAAGAATATTTTAGATACATATATAATACTGTATATAAATTAGAGCTTAAACAAGTAGCAGTATAAATGTTTGCACATGTTCTTTTTTTTACAATTTTGGGTAGGCTGTGGTTAACCTGAACGACATTGAATCAACCGAAGTTTTGCAATTTCAGTATTTCATTTGTTTTCATTTAGTTCTGGTTTTGTTTCTTTCTGTTTTGTGTTTTGCTTTTTTCTGCCAGTAACAATGAAAATGAGAGGTAGGAGGTTAAAAACTGGAGCTGGCAAAAGAAGAACAATGGACCGAGCAGAACAAATGGAATGAACAAAACAGATGAAAAGTTGAAAATGGATAATTAAATGAAGATCAGTCGGATACCTATCAAAACCCTTTTAATTTGTTTTGGAACAGGTCTTGTTGGATTTGATAGATTTGCTCATTTGAGCTCTAATATAAATTTGTGACTTAACGCTAGATTTTCCTTATGAGTGGACCGGTTGATTACAAACTTTCTCCATAGTTTTAGGTGCTTCCTTGAAGATAAGAACCGCAACCTTAAGAACTGGGTAGCTTTAAGAATGTGATTAGGGCTATATTTTTTCATAGAAAACATAATTTATTTCAGGCACATTCCAGTTTTTAAAAATAAGATATTTCACAATTAAACACAATATTCAGTAAAATAGTCTCATGACATTCAAAATCTGTATTTCTTTCTTATTGTACAATATGATAGGTTTGAAATCTCAGGCCTGTGGGACAAATATAGCCCATGGCCTTTTGTTTTATATCACTTTACCAGTAATGTACATTTTGGTTAAACTTTGTCCTTACGATGCTTTAACTGTTGGTGGAGGACAGGCGGAGGACTCTGAGGAGGATCCCATCTTTGGCCATGTGTTTGTGCTGGGGGAAAGTTGGGGGGATAATAGCCCCTGATTTACCATGTCTCTGGTAAGCACAGCAACTGTATGGGACACAGTCCACTTCCATTCCTGCTCCTCCACCAGTTCCTGTTGAGGAGGGCAGCTCCAAGAGTGCCCTATGGCACTCTCTGAAACCTCTGGGTTGAGGGAGAGGTTGTATGTGTGCACCTGGTGCAAAGAGCTCCTGGCTCTCAGAGAACAAATTCAGTCTCTGGAGGCTAGAGTGAAGAGCTGGAGGAGCTGAGACAGAAAGAGAGGTATCTAGAGGAGTCCGTCAGGGACATTGTAGAGTGGTCCCAAGTCCACTCTGGCAGCCTCTCTGCTGCTATGGAGGAACAAGTTCTCCAGGAAGGAGAGTATCAAACTGGAATGGCAGGAAGTGATCCTGTAGCTGGGACCTACCTTCCAGATGATGTGTTATATTCTCACACTGATGATATATCTCCAGGGGTGGCTGCCAGGGGGGTGGAGTAGTTGGTGGTAGGTGGGGTAGTTGGCTAGCCGTGGTAGTTGGTGATTCAATTATTAGGATTGTAGATAACTGGGTTGCTGGTGGACGTGAGGACTGCATGGTAGCTTGCCTGTCTGGTGCTAAGGTAGCAGACCTCACATGTTGCCTAGACAGAATACTAGAGAGTGATGGGGAGGAGCAGGTTATCGTGGTAAATGTGGGTACCAATGACATAGGAAAAAGTATCAGGGAGGTTCTGGAGGCTAAATGTAGGCTTTTCGATAGGAGAATGAAGTCCAGAACCTCCAGAGTAGCAATCTCAGAAGTGCTCCCAGTTCCACGCACAGGACCACAGAGGCAGGCTGAACTCTGGAGTCTCAATGCGTGGATGAGACAAGGGTGCAGGGAAGAGGGATTTAGATTTATAAAGAACTGGGGAACCTTTGGGGGAAGGGAGAACCTCTACCGACGGGATGAGCTCCACCTTAACCATAGGGGTACCCGGCTGCTGGCACTAAATGTTAAAAAGGAAATAGAGCAGTCTTTAAACTAAAAACTGGGAGAAAGCCAACAGGTGCTTAGTAGCACATGGTTCAGGCTGAGGCAGCTGCAAAATATGCTGTTATTTCAGGGGAATTAGAGTATCCTAATATAGAAGACAGGAAAAATCCCCAGTGAGCTCAGGTGGAATCAGTTTGCAACAGTCAACCTCTATTGTCCACAAATAGCGAAAACAGTTACTTACAATGAACAAGCTTAAAATAAAAAGGATACATTTAAATGTCTATATACAAATGCTAGAAGTCTAAAAAGTAATATGGGAGAATTAGAGTGTATTATGTTTAATGAGGATATAGTCTCGCGGTATAGCCAGAAATAATTTTTCAGTTTTTCCCCTTTATTTAATAAAAAATAATGTTATTTTTGTTTCTAATTTCATTATTATTATTATTTGTCATTTTCATTATTATCATTATTATAATAACGAAAATGTCTCCAGGATAAAACTCTGCCTTTTTCCTGCACCTAAGACCATCCCAGGCATCCTGTTTTTGTTTCTCATTCAATTCTGATGGAACTTGGGGAGATTGTACCCCCAATGGAGGGCACTATGTGTACCAATTTATGAAAAGTTTAGTTAAAGAGAAATGATTTTAGAAGCAATTGAATGTTGTGTTTTTACGAAAAGCTCCTCCATACACATCAATGGCTACAACCTCTTCATCTTCCATCCAATTTGCATGAAACCTGTGACTGTTATGTCCCTCCAAAGATTAACACTCCTGTTCATTTCCAGAAAGATTAGATAAAGGGTCCTGATGGTATAAGACATTGACTTGAAAATACATTTCCAGCTGTAACATGCTTATATTCCATCCCGTTTACAGGACATTTGGCAGAAATGTATAACATACCTGTGTTGTAATCACTGCCAAACTAAAGGACAATTTGATAAAGGGATTCAATTTTATTAGCAATTGAAGTTGTCCCCTTGAAGACCATTATTCAGATAAATAGCAGCACATGCAGTGCCAGTCAGAGGCAGGCACCTGGCATGGCAGGGGGACGGAGGCTGTAGGAGGGCTGATGTGGAGAAACACAAAAAACTGACAGACACATTCACTGGCCAATTACTGCATGCTTCTAGCTTTACAGGATCAATCAGTGGTGACTTTGAGGTGGGCATATGAGGCGGCCCTCAGGAGGGCATAGAAGGGACATAACTTGGACTTTGGGAATAACATCCCAGAAATAAGGAGACATCGGGTGATTTCAGACATTACGGGGCCCAGATTCACCACAGTGGATTACAGGTGGTGGCGAACTGAACAACCACCACCCGTGGTCAAAAGAAGCCCCGAACGGATGGGGACCATGGCAGGGAATTGGGTCAACAGATCAAGGACCGGGGCAGTGCAACAAACATGCCGCCGATTCCCAGCTGTGGTCAAAACACCCACAAGGCACCGGGCAGGGGCGGGACACAGGCATGGCTGCCTGAGGGCAAACTGAAGCCAGAAGGCACAAAAGGAAACGCCCACACAAGGGAAACAGGAAGATAGGGGGGAGAGGGAGAAGAGTCGGCCAGGTACCACACACAACAGGCACACAGACAATGGGCACAGTGGAACACACAGCACAAACATACGCCCGGGCGCACACACACACCCAGAAGGGAAAGGAAGGGAAAGGGGGACACAGGCGGATGGACAACACACAAGGCATACCGGGGACTGGGGGGGGCATGGAACAGGGGAGAGGGGGGGAAATGACACAGGGGCAAAGCTGGACACAGGCAACGGCAACCACAACCCCCACAGCAGAACTATCCACACAGGTGCCCCAACAGCAACACACGCAGCTCCAAGAATGGGGGGGCCCAGGAGTTCAGGCCCAAGGCACAGCGGTAGCCCACACGGCACAGGGAGCAGCCTGGGAGCAGTCTAGGAGGCACACTCGGTCCCCACACGCCGGCGAGGGGGTGATGGAGGGCAGACAGGAGAGTCGGTGCAGCACAGCATGTCCAAAGACACAGACCCCCCCCGGGAGGAAGCCGGGAGGGGCAGTTCAGGGACCCCAGAACCCCAAGGTCACACAGGCACCCAAGGGGAGGTGCAGGGGCCTCAGAAGGGAGCGCTGGTGGGTGAGGACAGGTAGCTGGACCCAGGCGAGTCGGGGAGGCTGTGCAGAGAGCCGGACTTGGGCACAGGGGAAGGCAACCACGGAGGGGAACACCGGGTGCAGAGGCAGACAGGGGGGGCCCGAAGGGGGCCCGGGGCCACAGGCAGGGGCAGCAGCATTCCGGGAAGCAGGCAGCACAGAAGCACAGCAGGTACATCAGGGAGGGAGCTGGAAGCAGAACACGGTCCATGGGCGGTGTGGGAGTCCATACGGGGGCAGGCAACCGGGGCTGGGAGGCATACCGGGACTCACAGCCAGCTTCTGGGGGCCACAACAGGCCCAGGGGCCGGTTGCCCCACCTGGTGAACCAGGTGAGGCCAATGGATCATACCCCAGCAGAACCCCAAGATGGATATGTGGTGGGCGATCAGGTAGTAGGCTTCGAAAGGATCCTGCATGGACAGCCCCAACTGCACATCCGAATGGGACCACATGCCCAACAGCGCTGACAGCTCTGCCGTGGTAGGCTCAGACATGCAGCAGTCAGCAGCAGGGACCACGGAAGCTGACCCAGCTCCAACAGGAGGTGATACACCGCCCCACAAGAGTGCTGGTACCCACGGGCCCCATGAACACAGCCAAAGTAGGACACAGCCAAGGCAGGGCCCCCCTCCGCAAGGCAGATCGTGTAGGCAGCCAGGCTGCACACAGACAGGGCAGACACAGTCTCAGCCACAAACCAGGTCACATTAGAGCACCTCATCCCTGGGATGCACTCATCGGGGAAGGGAACCAGCCCCAGTGTCTCGGCATGCAGCCGGCAATCCCGGGCATGCGCCTCATAGCCAAAGTAATGAAGCCCAGAGCTCAGGCTCGCATAAGCACCCGACTGGCTGTCCGGGCTGTCCAGGAGCAGCTGGACGGCCGGGGTATGCCACAGATCAAACAGGGCTATGGTCTCGCGGAAGGTCTAGCTATGGGGGGGGCCCATGGAGGTCAGGAAGCGGGAGTCTTGTGAAAGCACAATCAGCCATGGTGTAGTCAGACAGGGAGAATAACACCATGGACAGGGGGGCACACATTTCCTGCAGGGCCGGGGGGGGGGCTCCGAGGGGTTCCAAGGACAAACTAGGCGGCCATGGGCTGCAACAATGTATAGCAACAGAGTGAGGCATGGGGTGCGGACCCAGCAGAGCTGCAGGAAACAAGCGCCCAGATAGGACTGCAAACACACTAATCAGGCCGGCAAGGACACGGTGTTGCAAACAGGGAGAGGTGGGGGGTAATGGCAGATGGCATGCAGCTGTAACAGGAACACATGGCGGCATGTGCCAGTCTGTGCGCCAGGCCCCATGCAAGGAGAGCAGGTGGACCCAACAGCACATCCAGGGCCGCCCGTCCTGCAGTGGGTGGCCCAGCCAGCTGGGGGCGGTGCACTGGCCGACCCAGGCCATTACCGGGGCAGCATATCCCACCCCCAACCCCTGGGGCTGCCAACAGCATGGAGTGGGACAGGGCGGCCGCCTACTGGATGCACCGCGCGCTCTCAGCCGAGTGGTATCATGCCTACACCGATCAGCTGTGCATCCTGACCACAGAGGTGCACCTGGGTGCCTGCCTGTGGGTTTCTGTGGCCTGGAGCGCTGCATGGGCCCTTAGGGCCCACCACGCTCACAGGCACGCCCTGGCCCAGTTCAGGGCTTAGAGGATGTCTGTGGCTGACCAGCAGGCCGTGAGCTGGGGCTGGAACAAGGCAGCGGCGATCCGTGAGGTGGCTGGGCACCTCCAGTGGGGGAGGGAGACCTCTCGCCAGGCCTCCCCGCTCGCTCTGCCCATTGACAGGTGGATATGGGTCACAGAGCGGGCACAGGGGTGGTGGGCCAGGGCACTGGCCCAGTGGGACGAGGCAGTCTGGAGGGCCCACTTTAGGATAGACAAGCTCACCTTGCTGCGGCTTTCTGAGCTCCTCATACCCTGGCTGGAGCACCAACACACCCCCATGCAGACCCCCATCCCCATGGTCCAGTGGGTGGTCATTGGGGTCTGGACCCTAGCAACGCCCGACTCCTGCCAGTCTGTCTCCCAGCACTTCGGGGTTGGCCTGAGCACTGTGGCCTGCATCCTCCGGGATGTCTGCGAGGCTGTGGAGGGCGTGCTCCTGGACAGAGCAATCCAGCTGGTGGACCAGGGGGCCGTGATGGCCGGATTCATGGCCGGAGGCTTCCAAAACTGCATGGGCACCGTGGATGGCACTCACATTGAGATACTCCGCCCTTCTGCATGGGAGGCCGTGGAGTATGTCAACAGGCATGGGTATCACTCACTGCAGCTGCAGGCGATTGTGGATCACCAGGGCCAGTTAATAGACATCTTCATGGGCAACTCCAGTCACAGTCACGATGCCTGGATCATGACCATCTCCCACTTCTATGTCCGGTTTTTCTGGGGGGACTTTGCCAACATGGGGATGATGCGGATTGAGGGGGTACCGATGTCCCCCTGTATCTTGGGTGACCCTGCCTATCCCCTCACCCGGTGGCTAATGAAGGTGTACCTGGTCACCCACAACCCTGTGGAGATGCTGTACAATTCCCGCCTGTGTTCCAGCAGGACCGTGGTGGAGTGGTCCTTTGGGGCCCTCAAGCAGTGCTGGAGGAGCCTCGCTGGGCGGCTGGACTACACTGTGGAGACCTCGGTCCTGGTGGTCGGTGCCTGATGTGTGCTGCACAACGTGTGCGAGACAGAGGGGGCATCACTGGAATACCCCGAGCCCATCCACCCCCCCGACCCTGTGCCACTACGTGAACGAAGACAACCTGAGGGAGTACCGTTACGCCAAGCACATCCGTGCTGCCCTGGTGAGGCATATCAGCCAGGAGGCCGAGGCATGAGGGTGATCACCACCCGGCCCACCCCCATGGTGCCCCTGGGGGATCCGAGGACCATCCCCTACATGGGTTGTGACCCCAAACCCCCCAAACCCTTGTTGGCCAGAAACGGTCACAGGAAGCAATACAGTTGCCAAAGCATTTATTTCACCCCATATGTGCAGGTGCACTTGACCCCACCCCCTCTACCCCTGCCGGCCCCCACCCCCCATAGTGCCCCCCAGACTGCCCTCCCCCTTCTCCCCTGGACCCCACATCCCCCATGTTTCCAGGGACGCCCCATCGAGCGCATAGTGGTCACCATGGAGCTCTGGGAGCTCGCCTCCCCCCCACTGTCCTTGTCCCGATCAGTGTCCTGGGATGCCTTATAGGCCGGCGGGGTGGCCGGCGGTTGGGGAGAGGGAGAGCCTGGGACCCGTGGGACCCCCCTTAGTGGCTGCACCCTCTGGAGGGCTGTGGGGACTGGTAGGTGGATGGGCAGCCCCTGAAGGCGTTGAGGTGGCTGGGGTGGTTGGGGAGGGGGTGGGGGGTACTGAGGGGCCCAGCATGGGGCCCTGGGCAGGCAGGGTGCCCCGCAGGGTGGCTGCCATCACATATGCACACATGGTGCCCGTGTTCAGGAGCAGGGAGGTCCTGATATCGTGGGACCTCTCCATTTTGGCCGAGTGTTCCTGCACCATCCTTGTGATGGCCTGCTCCAACTGCCTGAGTGCTTCCAACTGCCTGCTGTGTTTCTGGTGCTCCCGCCTCTCCTCCATGAGCACCTCTGCCTGGAGCCTCATGTCCCGTGCCTCTGCCCACTCCAGGGAGCGCTCAATGGCTGCCTCCATCTGGTCCACGGTCCCTATCATCCATCCCCCCTGTTCATCTGCGGTGCAGACAATGTCCTCCGCCTGGTCCTCCCTCTGGCAGCAGACCCGTGCCCGGTACTCCCTCATGTGCATGGGTCCGGGTGACTGTAGCTGTTCGGGTTGCCCTGTAGGGTGCACAAAAGTGAGTCACCTGTCACCCCGGGCACCCGCCCCAGGCACTGGGATGAGCCTGGGGCTCCATGGGCCCCTGGGGGTGTCGCCTGGGCCCTTTCCCCCCCCAGAGCCCTGGCCCCTCTCACCGGCTCCGTGTGTCCCGGGTTCCCCTACCGGCCCCCTTCCCCCCCCACCTGGCCCTTGTGCCTCACCTGGGTCCTCCGCCTGCTGCCTGGGATCCTCAGTGCCAGCCTCCTTGCCTGCCTGACTCTGGTGCTTGGGTGTCCTGTGTGCTGTGGGTGAATGGGGGGGTTGGTGTAGGGCCCCCTTTCTGTCTTGTCAGGGAGGTCTGGGGCTTCCCCAGGCCCATGCATCACCCCTGCCCATGGGCCCCTGGTCCCTCTCCCCTCCTGGCTGCTTGCTTACCCTCTATGTCTGTCTCGGATCCCTCCAAGGCCAGTCCCTCTGTGTTGGAGTGCTCCCCCTGGGACCACTGGCTGAGGGTGAAGAGGGTGCCAGCCTCGGACTCCGCCTGTCTGTCCTGGGGGTGGGGGCTCTCCGGGCTGCTGTCCAGGGGGTGCCTGCAGGTTCCTGAAGTCCCGGGGTGTTCCTCCTGGGGGTCCGTGGCATTGCAATGTGTGCCTTCCCAGGGGCGGCGAGTGGAGAGGGTACCTTGGCCTGTTCCCTGCCCTGGACCATGGCACTCCCCATGAGGTGTGGGGCAACAATCGAGCCCTTCATATTCAGTATGCGGTCCAAGGCATCATAGAAGGGGGCGGTCTGGGCTCCGTGTCCGGACCGCCGATTGTTGTCCTGTATGGCCTTGTACCCCCTCTTCAACTCCTTGGCCTTTAAGCGGCACTGGGCCACATTCCAGTGGTGCCCCGCCACCCCCATTTCCCTCACTATGTCCTTGTAGGCATGCTAATTTCACTGGTTGAGTGCTAGCTCCAGCTGGTACTCCAGGGTCCCCCAGATCCGCATGAAGTCCTGGGTCTCCTACAACCCCCACTGGCCCCCTCGGTGGTAGGGCCTTCTACCCCATCTTCCCTGTGGGTCCTCCTCCTCCACCTCCTCTTCATCTGCCTCCTCCTGCTCCTCCAACTGGACTGGGCCGGTGTCCTCTGGGGACTCGGCCACCTGGGCCTGTTTCCGTGTCTGCAGGATGCAGGGGGGGTTATGGTTGTGTGAGGTTCTGCACCCTCTGTCCTGCAGACCACCACCTTTCCCTCCCTCCCTACAGGGAGCCCAGCCGGGGCCCCTGTCTCCCCTTGGTGCCCCTGTGCCATCTGTTCCCCTCCCCTTGGTTCCCCTTACCCGTTTCCGGGATGCCTCCTCCCCTGGTCCAGCTGATGTCCCTGGGGTGGCCTGTCCCGGCTGCTGCTGCTGCTGCTGCTGTCCCTCCACCTCCTCCATCTGCAGCATAACCACTGCCTCCCCCTCCTCTGCCTGCGCTTCCTCCACCACCACCACTGCCTCCTCCTCCTCCTCCCTCTCTCTCTCTCCCACCGCTCTCCTCCACCTCCCTCCTCGCTCCATCCTGCCATGTTTCCCTGCTGTGGTTTGCCCTTTAAATCTCCCTCCAGTGCCTGTGTTGTTGCTGGTTGCCTGGCAGTAATGCTGTGTGCTTTGTCCTTGGCTGGGAATCATTTTCTTTGATTCCAGCCAGTGGTTGCTGTCCAGACATTACTTTTTGTTGTTTCCCACTGGGAATATCTATGACCATGCTTTCAGAGATGGTCAGGGGGGTGGGGGGGAGCTCCAGAAGCGTGGTTGATTTTGACCCCATGTGGGTATTGACTGTGGTGAACATCTGGTGGCTGCCAACAGACATTCAGGGTGCTTTGACCCCGCTGCGGGATTGAGGGTGGTTCACTGTGGTTGAGCGTGATCTCGTAACATCTGAAACTATTACGAGTTCACGCTCAACCACAGACAATTCCCTGTGGTGGGGGATGGTCCCATAACATCTGTTTGATCCCTGCCAGATGTTCACCATAGTGAACCACTGGATGGGATCAAAACAACCACGGTCTGTCCCCAACAGACATGACGTTACCATGCTCAACCACAGCGGAATTCACCATGGTTGAGCATGGTAACGTATCATCTGGCCCCTGACCACGCCCCGGAATCGATGGCCATACTCGCTGCCGATTCCAGGCTGTGGTCAACACCCCAGGAGGCAGGCACCGCAGCCGCATTGGCCACTACACCCGCCCATCTCCTGGAGGGTGGGCAGCCTTGGAAGCATGGGGGGGGCACATTGCCCCTCCCCCTCCCCGATTCCCTGGCAGAACCTGCCAGCTCATCTGTTCACGGGTCGGTCTGATTCCGCCAGGGAATCATTTAGGTGATTCCATGACGGGGCCAATAGGACCACCATCACATCTGAAATCACCCATAGTTTACACATCCAGGCTGTCCAATTATCATCACAATCACATTCTGCAGCACTGTGTCAGAGGACATAAGAGAATCTTGATTGGCTCTTTCCTAAACAGATGCCTCTGACTTCCAAGTAACAAATGGGGGAGAGAATTTGGATGGTCACAGCACATAATTAGGATATTTGGTTGACATTTCTGCTGGCCAGTTGGCATCACAAACCAATCTTATACCACAGTGGCACATAAGAGAATTGCTGGCATAGGCAGAAGCATATGCTGTGCAGGCATATAGAATTTGGACCCTTTATCACATTTTTCTGATATTTGGCATAGATGATCATGAAAGTGTGATATACAGCCTTGCCAAATTTCATATACAGTGGTTGGACTACAAAGATGTTACAGTCAGACATACAGAAATCGATATGGACCAACACAAGTTGTCAATTTGCCTGACAGAAATATAAGTTATTGTTATAAGTTAATAGAAATGTTGTTAAGTAATGCACAAGGTACCGATGCTGAGAAGAGGACCATTGCTGTAACTCAGGCCCTAATCTAAAACCATGATAAAGATGTACTGACATGTGCAAAATTTTGAAAAACACAATAAAAATATTGAAAAAAAAAAAAGAAGTTAATTGCTTATACTACCAGGTCCCTTTATCCAATCTTTCTGAAAGTGGGCAGAGATAGTAAATGTGGGAAGGGGTGTAAACTTGCAAAGTTTCATCTACATTAAATGTGAGACAAAGGGTGAAAACAGACATGATGCTAACCACCCTTTAACCACCCTTGGTGGTTATTTACGCATGTTGCAGGGCTGTATTGGTGCCCTATGCAGCCCTGCAACATGCATAAATAACCACCAAGGGTGGTTAAAGGGTGGTTAGCGTCATGTCTGTTTTCACCCAAAGTCGTTACACCTAAGAATGTATATGAAGATTTATGTAAAATAAAATAATTCAATCGCTTCTAACATTGGATTACTTCATCCAATCCTTTTGGAATTTGGCACATATAGTGTCTTCCATTGGATGTACAATTCCTCTAAGCTTTAGCCAAATATAGTAAAAAACAAAAAGGTTACAGCTGAAAATGTGTTTTCCATTAAAACCAATTGGAAAATGAAAATGAAAGTGAAAATGAAAATGACAATTTGATATTTCTGAAAATAAAAACGACATATTTAAATAACGAAAACAAAAAATGAAAACAAAAATGATACGGGCCCCTGGTGCACACCTCTACCACTCCTTTTGGTTGCTCTTCTGTCACAAAGCGCCAGCAAGTAGTCACAGTTATAGCGTTGACTGACTTGTGAGGCCTCTACCCAACAACATCACCTGGAGCTCAAGGAAGCACTAATGGTTCACCTGGCCTCCTGAGAGGAGCCAGGTAAGGCTCATTGGACAGGTGTACTTATCAACCCCAGGGTGTTTCTGTGTGACAACATTTATTTTTTCTTTGTCAGCAAAATAGCCACAGTCAGTATTGCTCAGCTAAGGCCTTTCCCTCCTTGCAGTCAGAACTTGGTTGAGGTAAAAAAACAGATCTGTGCCCCTCCAATAATGAACCTGTTGGGATCTAGACCCATATCCAGAATTTTAAATTCAGGTTAATCTGGATAGTCGGCATATACAGCTACAGGTTTGAATGCAAAACACTCAAATGCTGAGGGTGTTTGGATTTGTATGACATTCTGAATGGGAGCTGTGTGACCCAGGCCTACTTCTACACATCTTGCTTTTTATCCAGCATTCCTTCAGAACGCACAGAATCTATATGGAGTAGCATTGATTTTTATTAAACTTCACTCTGAAACAGAATAAACCATAAATATAAGCACAACATTTCAGTAAATTTGAGGAGTTCCTGAATATCACAGCTACCCGAGGTCTCTAGCGAAAAGGAATGAGCTATTGCTCTTCTGCTGATGGACAGAAATAGCATGGCACCTGCTTGTGATAGAGGCAGGTCGAATGCCATTGGGCCTCAAGGGATTAGGATGCCATATATTGCTTACAGATATGTTGTGCTGTGGGAGCTCCCAGTCCTAGCAGAGGTGCAGCAAACATAATCAATACATCGCCCTTGTGAGAGAACCACACACACAAAGATAAGTAACCTTCAAAAGACAAATATGATCGTACAATCTATTTATGCTCCTCTTTGTTTCAGTGATAAATCTCTGCTTTGCTCACCCCAGAGATTGAAAAGTCTCCAGAGTGAGGAAACACTTTCCACTGCAGCATTCTATGAGGAGTATGTCTGTGCAGATCCATGCCCTGTTCCACCTTCACCAAGCTAACAACCTCCCCACCAAGCTAGCTGTATTCTCCACCCTCACCTAAGCCAGGACGTCCCTTTTAAAATTAGTAGCAGACGTAGCAGCAACTTTGACTGCAGCAATTGTCCTTTCCTTATAGGCATGTCAGCTGGCAGAGCCTCACTGCACTTCTGTACCAAAATAATCCATACACCAGGGCCTGTGTTCACTGAGTTTTTCCACATTGATACTGATGAAGGAAATGCAGCAAACACAGTCAAAGATACAAATACAAATAAATGCAAATATGAAAACCACAAATATAAATACAGATACAAATACTTGAACCCATGCACAGCGACCTCTAATGGGGAGTAGTTAAAAGTACACTGCAAGGATTGGATGTCCTAATCCCAAGATCAACATAATGTAAGGAGGCTTTGCTTAACTGGGACTCAGTACCTGGCTATAGATTTATTTATTTATTTATTTATTTATTTATATTTGTATTTCTACCCCGGCCTTCTCATGTGAAGCAACTCAGGGTGGCTTACAAAATACTAAAAATATAACCAAAAAAATAAACACGTTAAAATACTCAAATAGATATTAAAACAATACAAAAACTTACATTGTGTGCAAAAAAAAAATCCTAGTGCAAAAAACCCCGCCCGCCCAATCCTGCAAGCCCATCCCCTCCCCTCTCCCCTGCCAAATGCCTGGCAGAAGAGCCAGGTGTTACAATTTTGTCAGAAGGCAAGATGATTTGGGCTGAGGTGCATCTCCACTGGGAGAGAATTGCACAGTGACGGTGCAGTCACTGAGAACGCCGTCCTGTCGTTTTGAAGTTGTTGACAGTGTGGGACTTCCAGGAGAGCACCCCTGGATGACCGCAGGAGCAGACTAGGTATCAGGGGTGTGGGAGATTATATCTCAAATGAGTAGGACCTAAACTGTGAAGGGCTTTAAAGGTCAACACCAACACCTTAAATCGGGCCTGGAAGACAATAGGCAGCCAGTTCAGCGCTTTGAGCACTGGTGTTATGTGCTCCCTACGGCCTGTCTCTGTGAGGAGATAGATGTGATCCAAAGCCCATTAATGGCAACAGAAGGAATCCTATGGAGTTCAATTTACTATGAATTGGGCCCTTGATTCAAGCCAATTCTCCTAATCAATTATGGTTTCCTTCCTGAAGTATAGCAATAAGGAACATGGGCTTTGCCAGAAGGAAGTGAACCAAGGGCCTCTGAATGTTAAAACATGAACCTCCTGACTTAAAAGGCTTGGCTTAATTTAACTTGTTACATCATCCATGTAGCAAAGAGTCAAGTAGTCCATGTGTGAAGCCACTAGTATTCATGTAGCACAGGCATTGGGGATTTTTTTATCCTAAGTGTATTGTGCCCTGTGGGCTGGGGCATGATTCCTCACAGATGTTGCATTGTGGGTCAGGTATGTGGCTGGGCATGGTTAGGCATGGTTCTATTGGCAGAGATGGAAGACATTGCAGAAAGAAGTGATCACCACATGCTGTGAAATGAAGATGAGGTGGGTATTCAAGATAACATGGAATTTGTGGAGGACAGTACAATCAGACTGAAGTTGAAATGGTTATCCATGTGAACATCAGCAACCATTTGATTTGTGGTAACAAGCCAAAAATGGTTGATTACTGAGTAATAACCATTTATTAACTGACACTTTAACTGAATTACTGCATTACCATATTACCTCTTTGTGCAGTTGACTGTGGCCCTTTTTACATGTGATCTGTGTGGACATGTGTGGGTGAGTCCTCTGTCTATAGTAGCAGCAGCAGCAGCAGTAGGTGGGTGTGTGTGCTCACGTCCGTGTAACACGCATGCCCACCTACCTTCACCCATCACCCATGAATGGAGCTGGTTGCTCTGTGCGTAGAGCTGTGTGGGGATGGGTGGAGAATGAGTGTGTGCCAGTGTGCACCCTTGTACACCCTCCCCCACCCACTGCCCCCACACCAGTGCACACTGAACCAGCACCACCCCAGTGTGGCCCATTTAAAAAGGGTTTATGTTTGCTGCATTCCATTTCCCCATCCATTCTTCTACTACCAGCTAGATCCGATAGTCCAAAATTCCTTTCCCCAAGGTGTTGCATGTATATGTCAAACAGCATGGGTGAAAGAACAGAATTTTGGAAAATGCTGTACTTCAAGTCTCTCGTGGATGACGCATAAACATCTCTCACTGACTGACTTTGCTTTTGTAGGTATGACTCAAGATACCAAATGGCAAAACATATTGGCCGTGATCCCATGTACTGCGAATCCTGTGAGCGGCACACACACATGCACAAAGATTCTGAGGGGCACAAGGTGCCCACAGTGAGGATCCACATGGTTTGCGCGTGGCTCCGTGCGCATGCTACTCCACATGGAATCTGCAGTGCTTGGGATTGAGCCCATTATCTCTATGCTGGTTGTGCATGAATAGTTATGGTTTCCTGTCGCTTTGGTCACATTCAGCCCCTCCTGTCTGCCTTACACTGGCTCCCTTTACAATAACACATTCAGCACAAGCTCCTGGTCTTCACCTTCATGACTCTTCATGGCCTTGCTCCCCCATATCTCTCCATTCTTGTATTCCGCCACACTCTGGTCTGGGAGCTTCAGTCCTCCTCTGTCCCCACCCTCACCTGATTGTGACCGTCTTCTCCTCAGCGTCTTCGCCACTTCTCTCTTGCTGCCCCTCATGCCCCAAACTCCCTCCTTGGATACGTTCACACTGCTCCCTCCATCCCAACTTTCAAATCTGTCCTGAAAACCTACCTTCTTCCATCGGGTAATCCCTAGCTCATCATGAGTGAAATTGCATCCTCACTAGGAACCAGCTCATAATTCTCGCTGGTTCCTGATGAGAAGATTTTTTTTCCTCATCTCACCTCGAGATGAGATGAGAACCTCCCCCCACCTTATTGTCAGGAATCAGCGATAATTTGAGGGGGCCAGTCAGGGCCCGGGGTTTCATGTGTGGGGGGGTGGGGGGTGGCGTAAGGTCCGGAGGTGAGCAGGGACAAAGACAAGTCCCCATGGCACTTCTGGCCTCTGCCTGGTCTCCCTGCCTGAGGGGAAGAGAGTTTGTGCAGGGTTGGTGGGGCCAGAAGCAGGGGTTTGGGGGCCTAGCGGGAGTTAGGCAGGGGGTTTACTCAGTGTAGGGGGGGCTGACCCTCCCCAGCTGTGCTTTGCTCCATGCCACACCAGGCCCCTTTCTGGCTTTGCAGTTTGAAAAAGGGGGGGGGGGAACTTGAGCATGCGCAGTGCTGCACAACCCTTTCTGCCCTTTCCAAAGATAGCGCCCAGGGCTGAGTATGCACATAAGATCTGCTTGGCCCTGCAGACACCACTTTTGGAAAGGGCAGCCAGTGCTGAGCAGCTCTGCATAAGCTTATGTCCCTGCTAGGCCCCCAAACTCCTGCACCTGGTCCCGCTAACCCCACTCAAACTTTCTCTTCCCCCCAGATGGGGAGGTGGCCGGAGGTGCTTGTCTTTTCTCCTGCTTGCCTCCGACCTCCATGCCACCCGCTCCACCTGCAACCCCACCCCCTGCCCGACCCCCTCAAATTCTCGCTAATTCCCAACACAGAGGTAGGGTTAGAACCCCCTGAACAGTGAATAAACCTATGCCAGACCCCAGTAGCCTCCCTCCCCCTGCCAAGCCAGGTATCTGCCTGACTGGCACTGCATGTGCTGCTATTTATCTGAATAATGGTCTTTAAAGCAACAACTTCAATTGCTTATAAAATTGGGGCCCTTTATCAAATTGTCCAGTAGTTTGGCAGAGATGACAGTGAAGGTCAGGGATACATTCCTGCTAAATATCTTATAAACAGGATGGGATCTAAAAATATTACAGCTGGAAATGCATTTCCAAGTTAATGGCTTATAACATCAGGACCCTTTATCAATCTTTCTGAAATTTGTCAGGATTGGTAATCTTAGAGAGGGCCATAATATTCATGGTTTCATAAAAATTAGAAGAAGAAGCTTGAGCCAGGAATGTGTGTGGCGCTTTTCTTAAAATCACAACATTCAATTGTTTATAAAATCGGTTTCCTTTATCCAATATTTTTGAAATGTGATACATGTAGTGATCTCAATTGGGGGTACAATCATCCCAAGTTTCATCAGAATTGAATAGGGACCAAAAAAGGTATAGCCAAAAATACATTTCTGTCCATTATTTCAAAAACAAAAATTCATTTTTAATTCTGTTATTATTATTTGTCATTTGTACAATAACAAAAAAGAAAATGAAAATTTTCATTTTTATTATCTTAATAACAAAAACAAATTGCAAAACCTTATAATAAAATAAAATAAAATGAGAATTGTACACCCCTTTAAACAATTAGACAGTAGTGATACTAAGGATTTTCTCTGGTCTCTAATGATTTCTTCTAAGCCTGTCAC
Organism: Sphenodon punctatus; assembly: GCA_003113815.1. Classification (NCBI taxonomy): domain Eukaryota; kingdom Metazoa; phylum Chordata; class Lepidosauria; order Sphenodontia; family Sphenodontidae; genus Sphenodon; species Sphenodon punctatus. The sequence goes on along the minus strand of QEPC01001979.1, from coordinate 287 downwards.
CTGTGAAAAAGCAACAGTGAAATGGCACTTCCCAAGCACATGACAATTCATGAAGAATTAATGCCATAATGAGAAAGCAGAACAGGGAATGATAGTCAGGTCCCCGAGTCTTCTGCGCTTCTGCGATTCGCAGAATTTTTGCAGAATCCTGCCCTAGGCAGGATTATCGCAGAAACTGGGGAAATCCCCGCGGAATTTCCCTTCCTTGGCGGTGAGTCAATCCAGGACCTGCTTTATTCAGGCCACAAGCCAATCAGGGGCTTGCGTGGCCTTTATAAAGCAGGTCA
>QEPC01001975.1:83141-140866 GCA_003113815.1 Sphenodon punctatus | reverse complement strand
TGTGCTACTATTTATCTGAATAATGGTCTTCAAGGGGACAACTTCAATTGCTTATAAAATTGGGTCCCTTTATCAGATTGTCCTGTAATTTGGCAAAGATGACAGGGAAGGTATGTGATACATTTCTCACAACTGTCCTGTACACAGGACAGGAACTTGGAAGGAACTTCCAAGGAACTAGTTCTATCTATTGATCAAATATATTGTTGACGTCCAATGTTGTTGAGATCTAGTATTGTTTTTATATTATTACTTTAGAAAAACTACCCTGAAGAAGAACTTTGCCTTGAAACACATCAGGATTTTTTTTAAAAGTTGCATTTTAATATAATATATATTGGGTGAAAACAGATATAATGCTAACACCACTTTCACATTTCTTATACATGTAGCATGGCTGTATTGGTACCCTGTGCAGTTCGTCAACATGTTGGAATTAGTGTTATGTCTGTTTTCACCCATTATTATTTATTGTGTTTATGTCTTTGTAGTAAATTATTATTTTACTTCCCAGTAACTCTGTTGTGCAACATCTGGCAGTACCACAACAGACGTGCCAGTGGCTCCTGTGCCACAGCAGGCCACCATCACTTCTTTTTTTACCCTCTGTCTCTCTATGGGACTCACCTGGGTTTAGACAATTCCTTTTCCTTAACAAAAGTTCTCCCAAGTTCCATCATTTATAATAGGATCTTGGGCTGCTCTGATAAGTTCCCATGGGTGTGGGTATATCCCACTCACAACCCACATAAGATAGTATTTCTCTTTAAGAAATAAAGGAAGAAAAATAAAAGGATGGACCTGAATATATGACATTCCATGTCATATAGAAATCATCCCTGTGGAATGAAAGAAGCCACAGAGACTTCAGCTTCCTCATTCATTAGTACATTTTAGATCAGCCTAGTACATGCTCCAACATGAACCTATGATGGGGTGGGGGCGGGGAGAGAATTTATTGCTTTCAAGGTTTGGTGGGGAAACAAAGGCTCCCAGGACCCAGCAGCCTTTCTCTCCCCACCAAACGTTGAAGCAATAGATTCCCACCCCACCCCCCACCAGCATGGGCAAGGAAGTGAATCTCAGACTGGGTGAATTTCATGTACTTTACATTCATTCCTTCTTTCATTTCTTAAGCATTGAACCCTGTATTGGATACACATTTTTAGATAATGAGCCCAACATCAAGCTGACCTGCAGCGTGGGCTGGGCAACGGCAGCGGCAGCGGCAGAAGCGGCAGGGCTGGGCTAGCCCCAACTGAACTGTGAGTGGCTGGCCCCTTGTTTCCATCTCCCCCTCCCCTGGTTGGAGGAGGCGGCGGGGCCGGCACTCCAGCGTGGACTTCTGGCCCAGAGGGGCCAAAGGCAGACGGCGTCCGGCTGCACTGCAGGTGAGTACCACAGGCAGCGCACCTAAGGACCACACCTAAGGGCCCTTGGGCGTGCCCTTTGGTGGGGTCAGGGGCTGGGGGAGTAATTGTGGTGGGGGGGTTATTGGAGGTTATGGGGGAAAGAATTTTAGTTAAAGATGGGGAGACATGGGTTAGGGAAGAAAGGAAAAATATTGAAGTGGGGGAGGAAAGGGGGGTTGGTGTTTGGGATGCCCCTCTGTGGCGGAGGAGGGCAGGGAGTTTCAGGGTAGGGAGAAGTTGGGGGAGGAGGAAAGGGAGTAGGGGGGTAGGGCTTTTTCCTTCAGTGAGAGAGGGGGAGAATGGCCAAGGGGGGTGGTAATTGACCCTCTGGTGGCAGAGGAGGGTCAGGGTGGGGAGGTTGTTTGGGGAAGTGGGCTATGCTTCCCGGTGAGATGGGGAGGTGTAGCCGGAACGGTTGGGAGGGGTTACAGTGTTGTGGACTCCCTGTGAGAGGGGCAGTCCCAGGGGAGGATGGGGAAAGTAGGGAGAGATATGTTGGAAGGGAAGAGGAGGGTGGGTGGGACAGCCAGGGAGGGGGCTGCTATTGGGGTTGTGACAGGCCGGGGGAGATATGGTCTTGGGGGGAGGGAGAGAGGTGAGGCGGGATAAGTGCCTAGTGCATGTCTCATTTACCTCTGCCCCAGCAGATGAGTGGGTGAAACATGGTCAGGGGGCCCTCGGTCCAGTTTTGGTGCTGTTGAAAGCTAGATGGGTGGCAAATAAGGCAACAACAGTCCAGGAGGTAATCCTGGGCCAAGCCACTGATCTTGCGTGTATCATAGAGACCTAGCTGGAGAATGAATCAGGGCCAATTCTGGCTGATCTTGTTCTGGTCGGGTACTCCGTGCAGCACCAGCCATGGCGAGGGATGGGGGGGGCGGTATAGCTATGGTTTTTAAAGAGGGGTGGCCTGTGAGGAAGTATCCAGTGTGATCCATGGCAGGTATTGAGGGTATCCATCTTGTCTTTGATTTGGCAGGGAACAGTTTGTGTGTGCTACTGGTATACCGTGCACCTACCAGTCCAGTAACCTCCATGCGTGCTCTGACAGAGGCTGTGTCAGAGGTGGTGTTGCAGTCTCCAAGGATGATAGCTCTTGGGGACCTCAACATTGACACCGACGCAGTCCTCGGGGGAGCCAAGCATGAGTTTATGGTCACCATGGCAGCCATGGGCCTGTCCCAGAGGGTCAATGGCCCAACACATTTTGGAGGACATACCTTAGACCTCATATTTTGCACTGGTTTTGAGGCAGGTGGTCCATTAATGGGGGAGATATCAGCTGTGCCCTTGTCATGGACAGACCATTACCTCCTGCAGACCTCCCTTCCAGCACATGTCAGCCCCCAGAAGGGTGAGGAACCTATTAGGATGGTCCGCCCCCAGAGGCTATTGAACCCAAGGCAGTTTCGAGGTGCTCTGGGAGAGTTACCCTCTGACCTTGACGACTGTCACATCAATGACCTTGTCAAGCTGTGGAACACCTTGCTGACAAAGGCCATCGATCAAATGGCTCCTAGGCATCCGTTACCCAGGCGGAGTCTCAACAGACCTCCTTGGTTCGCTGAGGAGCTGCAGATACTGAAGCAGAAAGGTCAGTGGTTGGAGTGACGGTGGCGTCATTCTCAGGCTGAAGCTGACAGATTGCAGCATAGAGCTAATTTACAAGCCTACGCCATGGCTATGCGGGCAGCAAAGAGGGAATTCTTTGTTACCCTCATAGCATCCGCTAAATCCCATCCGGTGGAGGTGTTCCAGGTTGTGCAGGGGCTGGTCAGTCTGGCCTCCCTCAACCCTAGAATTGAGTCATCAACTGCCCGCTCTGACCTTTTTGCGGATTATATTGCGGAGAAAATCACTCGTATTCACCAAGACCTTGATGCCGCACTTAATACAGTGGAGGAGGTAGAGGTGGTAGAAACCCTGCCTTGTCTGATTTTGTGGGATCAGTTTCAGTCAGTGACACACGCTGCCATGGTGGGGGTTCTGGGTGCTGTTTGAGTCACCTCTTGTGAATTAGATCCGTGCCTGTCCTGGCTGATTAAGACCTGCTGGGAGACAATGGGGCCGTTGCTGGATGGGGTGATAAATGCATCCCTTCAGGAGGGCAGAGTGCCAGGCTGCCTCAAGGAGGTGGTGGTATGGCCTCTGCTCAAGAAACCATCACTTGACGTTGACTCCCCTGCCAAGTATCGGCCTATCTCTAACCTTCCCTTTTTAGGGAAGGTTATTGAACAGGTAGTGGCTCAGCAGCTCCAAGGGCATCTCGACCACGCCGGTTATCTGGATCCCTTGCAGTCTGGCTTTTGTCCAGGGCATGGAACGGAGACAGCATTGGTGGCTTTGGTCGATGATCTGCACCAGGAAAAGGATACGGGTTGATTGATCCTTTTGGTCCCTTTAGATCTGTCGGCTGCATTTGATACCATTGACCATGAGATGTTGGTGACACGCCTGCGGGACAGTGTAGGGGTGAGTGGGGTGCCACAGGGTTCTGTTTTGTCCCCTCTCCTGTTCAACATGTATATGCAGTCACTTGGCGAGGTGATCAGGGGGTACGGGGTGAGGTGTCATCAATATGCGGATGACACCCAACTGTACCTCTCATTTTCAACCGACCCAGGCCCAGCTGTCTCGGTGCTTACCCGGTGTTTAGCAGCTGTGGGGGACTGGATGAGGGCTAATCGACTGCGACTGAATCCTAACAAGACAGAGGTGATGTTTGTGGGTAAGTCAGTGGAGATGGAGACCCCCTCGGTTGGGGGGTTTTGCCCTCCACTGACTTCCCTGGTGTGGAACCTGGGGGTGCTCCTCACTGCACAGCTCCACCTGGATCTCCAGGTGGAGGCTGTGGTGAGGAGTGCCTTCTGCCAGTTACATCTGGTGTGACGGCTTTGGCCTCTGGTTATAGTTCCAGATCTGGTCACGATCATCCATGCTTTTATCACCTCTCGGTTAGCCTACTGTAACATGCTCTACATAGGACTACCTATGGTGAAGGCTCGGAAGCTTCAGCTGGTGCAGAATGCAGCGACCCCGCTCCTGGTGGGGCTGGGCCACCGAGAGCACATTACACCAATGCTCTGATCTTTGTACTGGCTTCCAATAGTCTTCCAGGCCTGATTCAAAGTGTTGGTTTTGACCTATAAAGCCTTACACAGCCTGGGCCCTGCCTATTTGCGAGACCGACTCACTCCCTGGGTTCCGGACTGGCCCCTGTGGTCATCTGGGGGCACCCAGTTGGAGGTCCCTCAGGTTTCCTGGGGGGCCATGCAGGACAGGGTGATCTCAGTGGCTGTGCTGTGCCTTTGAAATTCCCTCTCCATGGGGACCTGTCTGGCTCCAGCCCTCCCCGTTTTTCACAGGAATTGTAAGACCTGGGTGTTCCGTCAGGTGTTTGGTGAGGGAGAGGTGTGAGGATGGATGTAGGTGGGTATTATAGGTTTTCTTTTCTCCTCATTTTTATTGCTGTTTTTTCTATAGAATCTTTTTATATATTTTATTGTATTTTTATTTAATGATTTTATTAGCTGCCCCGGGCTGCCTGTGGCAGGAGGGGCGGGCGGGGTATATTTTTTTTGAATAAATAAAATAAATCAATCCCAAAACATGAGGAGTCATGCTCGCAGTCACTCACAAGCCACACGGATTCCTACTGCAGGCACATTGCGCCCCGTGAAAACTGCGTGCACGTGTGTATGCACAGGATCTGCTTATGAGATCGGGTACAACAACAAATCTATAAGGGTTAACAAACACTGAAAAGACACTTACTTAGTTCATTTTCAAAGTGCTGTTGAATAGGATTTATGGGATAAACTCTGCTCTCCACATTTGACGGTGGAGGGGCACCATTTGGCAGCCAGCACTACAGAAATGATTATTGATGAAGATGATGATGGAAGTGACCGATGAGACGGCTGCGTGACCGGGGGGGTCTGGACGGGACTGTTCTTGAATGGTTCCGTTCATTCCTCTCGGGGAGGAGCCAGCGGGTGGTGTTGGGGGAGGAAACATCGAGCCCCCGCGCCTTACCGTGTGGCGTTCCGCAGGGATCGATCTTGTCTCCATTATTATTTAACATCTATATGCAGCCCTTGGGGGAGGTCGTGAGAGGGTTCGGGGTGCGATGTCACCAGTATGCTGATGATACTCAGCTGTACCTCTCGTTTTCTACTGACCCAGACCCTGCTGTCTCGGTGCTATCCCAATGTTTGGAGGCCGTGGCGGATTGGATGCGGCGGAGCAGACTGAAGCTCAACCCAGATAAGACGGAGGTGATGGTGGTGGGGAGGGCGAAGGGGGTGGTGGCCCCCCTGGTTGGGGGGGTTTGCCCCCCTGTAGCTCAGCAGGTCCGGAGTCTGGGGGTCATATTGGACGCAGACCTGCGGCTGGAGCGGCAGGTGGAGGCAGTCGCTAAGGCTGCCTTCCGCCAGCTTTATCTGGTACGTAGGCTGCGTCCGTATGTCTCTGGCCCGGACCTGGCCTCCCTCATCCATGCCTTCGTCACCTCGCGGCTCGACTACTGCAACGCGCTCTACGTGGGGCTTCCCTTGTTCTTGGCCCGGAGGCTGCAGCTGGTGCAGAATGCGGCGGCTCGTCTTCTTACGGGGACGGGTCGCCGGGAGCACATTACACCGGTGCTCCGAGCGCTGCACTGGCTGCCGATAGTGTGCCGGGCCAAGTTCAAGGTCCTAGTGATGATCTATAAAGCCCTATACGGCCTTGGCCCCTCATACCTTAGGGACCGCCTCGCCCTTCGCGCCCCGGAACGGCTCCTGCGGTCTGCCGGGGGTGCCCTCCTGGAGGTCCCCCGTGTTAAGCGGGGGGCCACGATGGAGCGAGCATTCTCGGTGGTAGGGCCGCGGCTGTGGAACTCCCTTCCGGAGGAGGCTCGCCTGGCCCCAAGCCTTTTGACATTTTGGCAGAACTGTAAGACCTGGCTGTTTGCCCAGGCCTTTGGGAGGGAGGGGGGGTGATTTTAATCCCCCGCCCATTTATTTATTTATTACTGTCTTTTAGCCCTGTTTTATTGATGCATTTTATATTTATATTTTAATTGATTTTTATTATTGCTGTTAGCCGCCCCGAGCTGCATTGCAGGAGGAGGCGGGATATAAATCTATAAAATAAATAAATAAATAAAAATAAAGTGGAGCAGAACATGTAGGAATCTTGCCACAAGGGCCCCGGTGCAGCTCAAGCCTTTGGTGTTTGTGATGGGTTAGAATCTACTGCTACTCCACATTCACACTCCCACAGAGGTAGACCAGAACAGGAAACATTCACACCAAACCACCCCAGAATTTTAAGGGTTTTGTTTCATGGAATTGACCCCTCACCCCTGCTGAACCAAAGCCTGTCTGATGAGATTTTACACAACCAAAGCCGTTCCATGTTCTTGACCATTTCTACAGCCACATTCTCTTAATTCTGTGGCATTGCTGAACTCCTCATCACTGCTCCCACGTCACGTATCCACATTCCTCCCACTCTTTAGAGCAAACAGACCACACGTCCATTTTTGTTGCCATTTATTACAAATTAAAACTTGAATTTATGCATATTGCACTTTAAAATAGGCTAGAAATAAATATATAGACTCACGGGGATGCTGCATATTGAATGTACACACAATAAGTTACTACCCTCCAAGGAAGAACATAACTCAGAAAGACAACACACATGCACACAGAGCCCTTTACACCAGTAGCTTGATAAATTGTACAGGTTCCAGTATTAACAGGGCAATAGCATTAACAGTTTAAAATATTCATGGTCGATCTTTCCCAAGTAAGTAAAAAGTTATATCATCAGATTTGCAGATGACACAAAATTACTCAAGGTAGTTAAAATCCAAGCAGACCATGAGGAACTGCAGGAGGCTCTTGAGAGACTGAGCAACTAAATGGCAGATGAAATGCAAAGTGATGCAGATAGGGAAAAACAATCCAAACTATATGTACACAATGTTGGGTTCTAAATTATAAGTTACCACTCAGGAAAAGGATCTTGGAGTCATTGTGGACAATATATTGAAATCCTTAGCTCAAGGGTCCCTATACAGCTTGGGTCCCATATATCTGCTGGATTGCCTCACTCACCGTGCTCTGGATTGCCCCGTGCTCAACCAGGAGCGCCCTTCTCGAAGTCCCATACCCGGGGGGGCACTATAGAGAGAGCGATCTCTGTGGCCGCATCAAGGCTCTGGAACTCTCTCCCAGCAGAGGTCCAGGTAGTCCCAGACCTCTCCTCTTTTCGATGTCAATGCAAGACCGAGCTGTTCAGCCAGGCCTTTGGTAAGGGAGATGGGGGAGGGTGGGGTTTTATTTTTAGGGGGTAGTGGTAAGGATGGAGTATTTTTTTCTTCCCTCTTCTTTTCCCAAAGGGATGTTTACCCCCCTTTTTAGATGTTTTATGTTTATGCTGTTTTGTGTATTTTTATACACTGTAAGCCTCCCGAGGCTGCCTTTGGCAGGAGGGGTGGGATATCGAATGTTTTAATAAAATAAAAAAAATTAAACATGTGTGATAGTGGTCAAAAAGGCAAACAGAACATTATGAATTATTTATCAAGGAACAGAGAATTAAACTGAAAATATCATAATGCCTCAAATCTATGGTACAACTGCATCTTGAATATTGTGTGAAGTTCTCGTCAGACCGTCTGAGAAATGATATAGTAGAACTAGAAAAGGTACAGAAAGGGTGGGCGGGTGTTAAAGGGTATGAAATGGCTTCCATACCAAGAGAGGCTTCATAGGTTAGGGCTCTTCAGCTTGGAGAAGAGACAGAGAGGGGATATGATAGAAGTTAATAAAATCATGAATGGAGTGGAACCAATAAATAGGTAAAGGTTATTTACCCTCTCAAATAGTACTAGTACTAGGAGACACTCCATGAAACGAACTGGCAGCAGATTTAAAACAAATACATCTTTTTTCACTCAACACACAATTAACTTGTGGAATTTGTTGCTAGATGATATGGTCAAGGCCAGTAGTATAGCTGGGCTTAAAAAAGGATTGGATAAGTTCTTGGAGGGTAGTTCTATTAACAGCTATTAGCCACATAGGTTTGGGGCACATAACTTCTGACTGGCGGGAGCTAGGAGTGAACAACAAGGAACAGCACTTCACTCCTCCTCTGTCCCTTCTCTCACCCTTCCACGCCTTCCCTGATCCCCTAAGCGCCTTCGTCCCTTCTCACTTGCTGCCCCCCATGCCTGGAACTCCCTCCCTGTCCACATCCACCTTGCCCCCTCCCTTCATACCTTCAAATCTCTCCTTAAAACTCACCTCTTTCGCTCTGCTCTGTCTGACTCTTTATCCTGCTGAGCCACTATTCCTATACCTACGATCGGTTTACCCTTATCCTTGCAACATGGACCTGCCTGCTGTCATTCTCATCGTAACCAAGCCAAGTACGTGCACTTGAGACCTCGCATCTTCATGAATGTTAGACCCCTTGTCTCTCCCTCTGTTCCCCTTCCTAAGTCTCTCCCCCAGCTCCTGTCTCTCAGATTGTAAGCCCTAGGGGCAGGGACCGTGTCTATTTTATTACTTTGTAAAGTGCCAGGTACACTGCTGGCGCTATATAAATGTTTGTTAATAATAATAATAATAATAATAATAATAAATTGCCCCATTATGTGTATTTTCCCTAAGGAACCAAGATTGGTCACGGTCAGAGATAGGATGCCAGGATCGATGGACCATTGGTTTGACCCACTATGGCACTTCTTATGTTCTTAGGAAGAACGGTCAGAATTTCACTTTCAAATACGAATGGGGACCAAATCCTTTTCGATTGATTAAAACTAGGACTAAAACAAAAAGTAAAAATTTTATTCATGAGTATTTCTGTGTTTCAACAGATTGGCTCCGAACGTTCGGATGGTCCTTGGAAACTCAGACAAAATACTCCGTACAACATTTGCTAAAATAAAACAGAGTACTGAGTATTTTCTGAATACTGAGTTAGACCCCTTGTCTCTCCACCAGCTCCCTTGAGTGCCCTCTTGAATCACCCTATACAGGGACAGAAAAAGGCCCTTATGTTGGTCCAAGTACCGGACTGAACACCAAATATCAGGCCAATTCCTCGGTTACTAATACTCAGTAAAACAGAATCAAATACTGAAATACTTGGTAAAAACAGAGTAATTTCAATATAGAGTCTTAGCACTAATTAAAACCTTCAGAAAGCTGAGAAATTAGATTTTTCCTCCAGATCCAACCAGTAAATGATTTTTAAAAATTTTACGTTTTACATACAATACATGGGTGAACTTGTCTCTCCACTCCTGGATTAAAACAAAAAAGTTAAAGGAATAGTTTGCACAGCCCACAGACCATTTACACCAAGGATATACCAATACATACAGACAGCCTTTTAAAAAATGGTAGTGTGACTTCACAGCCAGTAGGCATCTTAGCCATGGATTTCCAGGGTGAACCTTGATAGGAAATATAAGTGCACTGTGATACAGTCCTGGAGTCTTTATATGTTCATTGTCCCTTAAGAGAGTCTTGATGAAAACCAATGCTCTTCAATGAAATTCCTCCTGCAGGACCAACAGAAGCATAATGTTATAGGACTATGAAAGTTGCCCAAGCCCATAGACACCAACACTTGCTGTACTTCAGTCTCAGTGGACTTTCACCTCACATTATTCCCCACCTGCTACATACAGTATGGTTATGGAGTGCAGCTTCTCCCCAATACAGCAGTGGTCCATCAGAGCCATCTATTCAGGACAAAGCTGCTTCAGCTTGGAGGACTCACTCAGCACTAGCAAGCAAGGCTTTTTCCACCAGCTCCCTTGAGTGCCCTCTCTTGTGCACATCAGGAAGCTGGGGAGATAGGTTGAATGTAATCTCGTCAGAAGCATTCTACCCTGCTATTATACGGAAAGAGATGAGACGGCATCAAACACTGGAGAGCTTGTTGAAACTAGCAGTTTGGCTCTGCACTAAAATCCATGCAAGTTTCCCCCTCCTGATACAACTGACATGACACAAAGGAGAACAAGTGTGAAACATGCTCCCATCAGCTGTAGAGGATACAACTCGGCTTGGGCTATCCCACCCAGCTTGCTGCAGCTCCTGAAGTGCAGCATGTTGGACTGTAGTGTGGGGTCAGACTGACAGCATTGCTCATACTTCAGCCTGCACCTCCAACTGAACTTGAGCCATCCACAGGGAAGAGACCTCCTGTAAGTTGCTTAGGCAAAGAGAGGGATGACCTAGCTATATAGTCCATGGTACCACTGAGTTTACTTTGTTCTCAGATTTACAGGGAAATGGTGGCAGTCAAGCAATTTTCAGAAGCCAATATGTAGATTTAATGCACATTTTACCATCTTTGCTCGGACAGCATAGAAGGGAACTGTTCAGACAAGAAGAGCAGCCTATATGTCCTATTTGTGCCCTGACTGCCAAGTCATGTCTGAAGGTGGCAGCGTCAGAACAGTGTTCAAACATGGTTCAGAGGCAGAGAAGACAAGGCCCAGGTCATTTGGTGCTATCAAACTCAAGATTGCACATGGCGTTTTAGATTCACAAGTGTATTGCCTGCCCAGGTAGGGCTGATCATCTTCTGCATAGAAATCTATTGCAGACTCTAGCAGCTGTCTGACCAACCCCTTTCTGATCCAACAAGCTGGAGTAGACCTTCACAGAGTCCAGGACCAAGAAAGAGAGTCCGTTTCCCCTTGATAACAGTCTCTGGAGTTCTGACCATCTCTTCCTTCAACAGGAGCAGTGCTGCTGTCACTGCTGCTTCCTGTCCCTTCCACTTGCGGTTTTACCTCTAGTCCCCTGAGTTACTTTGCCTGTTCTTCTGCTCTTCCATCCACCCATGGCAGGAGCAGTGGCAAACACAGGCCTCCAGATTCTTCAGGTGAAGAGGATTTGCTACTGTTCCTTATCGCTTTTTCTTCCAAATGCTTTTCTTCCATGGCAATGCTGCTGGTTTAGCATTTCTCTGGGAACTGTGCTGTCCTCTGCTGAACTGAAAGTTTGAGAGAACAAGGTCCCTGCAAACAGAAGAAGCAAAATAAATCATCTCATTGAAGTCCACAGCCCCACACCCTTGGAGAGTCATGTTCATAGCAATCTAGAGAGAGGATGTGGTTGCCGTGTTTGTCTTCATTTACTGCTTTTGGACTAAGTAGTTTAGATATTTTATTGGACCAACTTCTGTTGGTGAGGGTATGAAAGCTTTCAAGCCACACAGGAATCAGGCCCCAGGCTAGTCAAAATTTCTGACTGGTAAGGTTGCAGGGTCCAGGGGCAGAAGAAAGGAGAGAATTTGGAAAGGATTACATTCTCTCAATTTTGCACTCAATAGATTTTAAATGCACATGAAGGTTCAAGTTCAAGTTCCATGAGAGGATCACTCTGTTTAAATAGAGCCTTACCTGACAATTCGCTGAAGTTCAGTGTGGGGGCACTTTACATCCATGCTCTGGAGAACCTTGGTGTCTGTGCTCACTGGCAGCTTAAGGTTCCTGAGGTACCTGTAAGCCAAGAGAGAACAGGCATGCTACACTCCCTTACAGTAATGAGATAACTCTTTTCAGAGCTCCCTATGTTATCACCATAAAGAGTTTCCAAGAAGCTCTGCAAGTTAAGCAGAAGCCAGTATGTCTCAAAGGGTTTCCAACAGCCCTTATAGCATGGATGGGGAACCTCAGGCCTGGGGGCCAAACATGGCCAGTGGCTAGTTTTTATTTGGGCCCTTTCCAGGGTCTGGATCTGATCTCTGGATCCAGTCCCCCACCCCCCGCACTGAAAAACTGAAAGGAGTAGAGATGAGAGCAAGGATAGGGGACAGATCCATAGCACAGATGCATGATATGGCCCCTCCTCTTCCCAAGAACATCCCTTAAGCACTCCCACCCCCAACTTCTATATGGCCTTTGGAGCTTGTGCTATTTTTCAAAGTGGTCCATAGGAGAGAAAAAAATATCCACTCCTGCCTTATAGTCTTATGTGCACGTGTTAGCAACTTCCTTTCCTTTTAGTCGCTCACCACCCACTTCTTGGAAGTATTTATAGTATTTATCCTCCGAGGATTTGTTAGACAGTGAATTAAAGTCGGTGGCCACTCCTATGCCTGCTCTCACTCTGGACATTTTTAGACAAGTGCCTCCCCACCCATTACCCACTCATTCATATTGCAGGGCTGCCTTGGAACCCTATGCAGTCCTGCAACATGTTTGATGGGTGGGCGATTGGTAGGTAATGGGCAGGGAGGCGCTTGTCTAAAAATACCCTCTGATTTAAGCACACCCGTATGCAGCTGACAAGCTGTCTCACTTCAAGCCACTGCCTGTTGCACAGTCCTCGCCCTCTTGGCATCAAACACTGGCTCATAGCAAGCAGGTCTGTTAGACCTCCTCCACCTTTTCACTGTATGTGAGTTTTGGGTAGTTCAAGGCCAATCACATACAGGGACAAAACTCTGGTTGCATTCTCGGTTATGAGAATTTTCATATCAGACACTTAAATCACAAAACTCCATACATTGAAGACAATAGCAAAACTCCCATTGACTTTAGTGGTGGTGAAGTGTCCTGACAAGAACCAGTGTAGGGAGCCAGCAAAAGCCAAGCTGGGGAAGGCCTGTGCCCTTCTGCTTCCCTTCCCTATGCCAGAATGAAGCTGCTGCAGCTAAGTTTCAAGAGGACCTGCAGCCTCTCCCCCCACTCTTGTCTCACTGTGTAAGAGAGCATTTCTTCAAATGTGCTGGTACAGCAAAGGGTAAATGGGACGCTATTCCATATCAAGCAGTAGAGACACTGCTGGAGTTTCTCTCAGAGAGGGCAATGCGGCTGTGTGTTTGGGAAGAGCCCAGCCATCAGTGGGGTTACTATGGCAGACTAGAGAAGGGTTATAACCCCAGAGGTCTGGAAGGCTTACCAAGGCTTGACCTGGCAGAAGGTAGTGCAGATACTGTCCTTCGAATGTGAACATTCACACCTGGGAAGTGATCTCTTGCGACGTCTTGGTGGGTTTCCCAGGCCATAGGGAGCAGTATGTCTTTTAAAAGAAAATAAATCATAATAAAGCAACTAGTAGGGATGGGACATCAGGGAGAATACCGGATTTATCGGTATCAGATCTCCCTGGTATCGGATTTACCGGTATCGGCATACCGGATTTTTAACATTGACCGCTTTTATCATATTTTTTTTGGCATTCCTGCCAAAGTGGCCAAGGTTAAAAATCCAGTTTGTTGATACCGGTGATTATCAGATTAATCCAATACCAATATTCCCACCCCTACCAACTAGTCTTTAATAGCAAATAGGTTTATAATGTAGGCTTGGGAGGCAGCCAAGCAAGCTCCACAATAATAAACGAGTTGCCAATAAATACAGGCGGGAAAGAGCTAATGGTGTTTCTAAAGCCAATAAAATTCAGCTTCCCTCTCCCACCTTCCTCCACCCATTCCTTATCCCCCAGCACAGTTTAAATCTGAAATTCAGTCAGCAAGTTCTAGGTAGCAGGAACTGCTACAACCCAGCAATACCAGGAAAGGGTCCTCATAGAGCAGGAGTTACAACCAGACAGCCAGTAGTGTCTGTACAAAATTGGACTGGAGAATCACAGGGTGTTTTCAAATGAACAGCACCCAGGCAGGGCAGGCTGTCCCTACTCCGGGACAGCAGCCCACACCCAGGACACTGAACGGAGATGGGGCTGCTGTCCCTCTGCTCAGTGGATGGCTTCTACAGCCCCACTCTTGACCAGGGATTGCCTCCAGGCAACGCTGTAGAGTTACGAGCGATCTGCCCACAACTTTATGGGGTGGGGAAGGGAGGGCTGCAGCAGCTGCAAGGGCATTTAATCCGGACCCAGGCCAGGCTGCAATTGGGAAGACATGGGGGTGAACCCCCAGACCTGTTCCAGGGGTGAGTACCCCTGCATCCATGTGAAAACACCCAAAGTGACCTCTTTCTACACAACAGACACTAGCACTCAATTTTGGATGCCTCACTTGCAAAACTCAAAGGGCCCTCCATTCCCATGCACACAATACCATTGCACAGAACATACCATAAATTTAACGTGCCTTGAGAGTATAACAGGTTCTCCAAACCTACTCTTGTAATGAGAACAGCCGCCTGCTAGCTAAATGCCATTTCAAGCTTTGATCACAGTTTTCCTCCTCCCAGAATATTTGGGAACTACAGAAGCTGCTGCTATTTTCAGCAAGTAGTCACTAATGGCTGCACATTAGCAGGTGTAATTAGAACCACACCTGAGTGAGTGTGTCTGTTTGGCTTGGATATCAAGGCACTGATGTGAATCTGAAAGTCACCTAGAACTCTGCTTCAGCATGCTTCGTATGAGCGCTTCCCAACCGCAAGACTCCATGGCCACCCCACCTCAGCTGGGGGACAGCCCCAGTAGAACACCAGAAGGCATAGTTGCCAGAAGTGTTTGTAATAAGTGGAAATTGATATCGTTTCTTTTCTTCAGTGAAAGCCTTGTCATAAATATCCTGACCGTGCAGAGAAGCAAGTCTGGAGCTTCGAACACTTTCTAATATAGGTAACCAAGAAAGATACTGGTCTAGTGTGGAAATGAACAATGGAAAAGACAGCTGCCTCTCCCTCTTATTAACCCTGTGAAAAGTGCAACCAGGGTAACCTGAGGGGGTGGGGGTTGGAGAGAAAACAATCTGACCCCTCTCCATTGGTCATACCCTGAAACTCCCCCGTGAATGCTCCCTGGCCCATCTGTTGCTTGCTTCCTAGAAGCAAGCAACAGCATGATGTGACTGCATGGAAGTAGCTTGCTTGAGCCTCACACTCCCTATCCCATCTTCTACAATGCACACCACCTCTCAAGGAAGCAAGTGGGAGGGGCAGGGAGTGAATAGGGACAGTATGTGTGCTCTTAGAAGTTGGGGGAAGGTACCACATAAGGAGGCTTGCACCTCCAGCTTACCCCTCTGATTGTGCCCCTGCCTAGCACTGTTACTGGAAGCAGGTGACAATTACTGGAAGCAATAATTGTGGAGGCTCCCTCAACAACACACTCCTATGTGCCAAGGAGAACTATCAGTCGCTGAAGCCCTTGTTGCACCAGCTCAATCATTTACCCAGGCACCTACTCACCCTGGTGTGTTGACCCAGATAATATCCAGGTGGCAGAAGTAAACGCATTCCTTGTCTAGCCAGCTGTTGCAGGAGCATCGCTTTGTCCTTGGGTGCCTACTGCTGCCTGCATTCAGGTGGGATTCTCGAGGAGAATGGCCTAAACCTGCAGTAGGAAGAGAGAAGAAAAACAAATGGATCAGTCACGGTGCTGGCTTGAACCCTCCGGAATGCAGAGCGGTATGTAAACTCGGCAATTACATCTCCATCAAGGATTAAGTCTGGTGTAATTTCCAGGGCAATTTCAGCTGTAGTTGGTGCAGTCTCGCTGATTAAGCAGAGCGACCATAAAGCTCTTGCGTAACCAGCCAGTTGGAGAGTTCGGCAGAAAACCTGGAGCAGAATAGGAGTGTCCTGGTTAGCAGCGCAACTGGGTCACGCTTTACTGGCGTTGCAATCCTTGGCAATTGTCCGGGCTATTATTCCTCTATGCATGCCGCCGGGCACCAGTAGAGCCGCCTGCATATGCCGGCAGCGCATGGGTGGGTGAAGGTCAGTGTTTATTGTATTGTTTTTGCCCCGGCTTCTTCTCAAGCGGTGTCAGTATTAATCTGCACGCGCAGGGTTTCCGCTTGCACAAGTGGTGGCTGCGATTGTAAGCGAAGGAGGAAAGGCGCTGCGGTGGGAGCGCTAGCCTAGGGAGGAGACATGCGGTGACTTTGCAAGGTTTCTGATCGAAACCTGCTCCCCAGAGATAAGCTCGCTTTTTAAATATTCTAGGATTTTTTTAAAAAAACAACTTCAGTTTAAGAGAGGAGTTAAACTCCTGACTTCAACTCTCTCTGCTGAGCAGAGCCTGAGGCAGCAGCATCCCTCCGAGTGGGTGGCACCCCGAGGCTGGCAGCGCTTGAGGTCGAGTCCGGGGGGGAACACCTTGCACAGTCCGAACGCAAAGAAACGCACCTCCCTCCGGATGGCGGGGCCCACCTTCTGCCAGCAGGGCGCAGGTGAGGAAAGCCAGGATACAGAGGAGCGCTAGACTTGCTGCCATGGCCAGTCTGGGGATGAGGACACCAGCCTGCCAGTGGTTCTAATGGGACTCTCTAATAGGCTGCAGGTGGTTTATACCCCGCGGGCTGTGGCGTCACCGGTGCCGGGCCCGCCTACCAGCATGGCACGGGGGCCTGGCCCAAAACAAACTTGCCGTGGGCCCGCCCCCTGGTGGCACAGCTCTGGTCCCTTCCTCCCGTCCCGGACTTGGCCTAGCTGGCAGCACATGTGAGGATTGAGCCTTGCACAGGACCCAGGGGGCAGGCGCGGGGGGGGGGGCTGTACGGGCAGCATTCTGGACTGAGAGCCAGTACGAGTCCCAGCTCTCACCCCCAGGGGCCGGCTGGAATCCAGCTCTCAGGAGCAGTACATTCACACCAGCCAGAGTGCCCCGCAAAACTTGAGCTGCTCTTGGATTCAAAGTGCGGTCCTTTACCCTGGTTAACTGGCATATGAGGCTTAGGGAAGCGGAGCAATGGGTGGCTGGCTACTCGGACAGTTCTCTGGGATGAAAGGGAGCTGGTGGTATTGCGCGGGAGTTAAGGCCCTAGAGGAAGGGTGCCCAGTTAGCAAGGAGTGGGGGTGGGTTAGGGGTACACTCAGGCAGTCGCTGATTTACATTGTCCATAAGATTTCATGGGGGGCGGGCATGGAAAGTCCGCAGATGATCGAGGCGAGGGGGTGGGGGGAGATAGGCTTCCTGGCTAGGGAAGGGTTAACTATTTCGACAGGCCTGGGGAAGTAAAGAGGAGGCTCTATGGGACGCCTCTCCCCAATTTTAGCCATCCCTGGGGCCACTTCCGCCCCCACACGGGTGCGGGCATCTGGTGGTGACTCGGATTTGGGGGAGTAGCGGGTTAGCTTGCACGTTGTTTTCTGCTCTGTGTCATCGCGGGCGAGGCATCTTCATTGCTTGGTGATGCTGTCATTAAAGCGAGAGAACGTGGCAGTGTGTAGATTTGACCAGCCGGTGGCGCACAAGAGGCGTTATCAGGGCAAATTATTCCCGTTCCCTCCTGTCGTAGCAGCGCTCGTAGCCCCCAAGCGTGCTCCCACTAATTTCACCCGCTTTCAGCTCCTGTTACGTGCCGGATCCAGGGAAGCTGAGGGAGGCCTCATGCGAGATGGTGGTGTGAGTGACCCCCCACTCTTGAATGACAGGAGGGGATGTCTGATAGACACACCCTGACTCACCCATCAGAAAAAGGAAATGTTTGATGTCCAATTAAATATTCTAGGATTAAAAAAAACAACTTCAGTTTAAGAGAGGAGTTAGTCTCTTTATAAATTTAATCATACTCCCAAAAGCATGGAAATTGTAAGTTAGGGCTCCCCTCTTAAGTTGCACACCATGCAAGCAGTTAACGATGTTATACAGTCTTACATTTGTGCTTGTTTACAACTTAGGCTAAGTGAATCCGTACTTTGCCTTGAAGGTTCAGCCCCAATCCTCTGCTGGTTGGGGGCAACACTGAAGTTGGGGACAGCAAGCTCCTCCTTGCCCCAATATTATGGACTTTATCCCTGTCTCCACTATAGCCACAATTTCTCTTTCATTTATAGTTCCCCTCTCAGGCAGCAGCTGTCCCCAAAACATTGTCGCTGAATGCACATCACCCATCTCTCAGCCTTGTCCCCCCCCTCCAATATACCCGTGCAACACTTGGCTCATAAACACACTGCTCCCCACACCTGGCCTTGTCCCCCATACACACTTCTAGCATCTGGCTTCCCATTGCCCATGCACACACTGCCCCCCACCCCTTGCTGCACCCAGTCGTAACTGCCAGTACACATCTTGTACCCATCAACCTTGTTCTCCATATATGTCCCATTGTCCCCAAACAACTGAAAACACATATGAAAAACATACATATGCTTTGCCCCCACCCCTAACTGTCCCCCAAACCTTGTCCTGGAATACACATCATCCATCTCTCAGGCTTGTCCCCCAATATGCACCCCTCCCAGCACCTGGCCATTGCTGATACATACAGTTCCCCCCACTGCTTCTTGCCCCCCCAGCCTCGTCCATGCATACAAATCATCAATTTCTCAGCACTGTCCTCCATAAACACTCACCCAGCATCTGGCTGCCTCTTCCTGAAACACAGTTCCCCAGACCCTCCACTACCCAGTTGGCCTCAGTCTTGTCTGCGTGTACATATCCTGCATCCATCAAAGGGGAGTGTGGTATTTGAAGAGCCCAAGGATCTTTTCATGGAAGAAGACTTTACTGGAGAGTCCAGGGGCCTGCTACATTCAGGTGCCCTGGGGGAGACTATACTAAGAAACTGCATGGTGTATGTTGGTGGAGGCACTGTAAATAAAGGCACTTGGAGCAAGAATTGGTGCTGTTTGCCTTTGAACCCCACATCAGCAAGCATCTGATGTAATACCACATTTCTTCTATCTTCTCTGCATTCTGTTTTCCCTTGTACTTCCCTGTCATTCATTAGCTGGTATGCAGATTCCTTTACAAATCTGCAATCCACTTGCAGATTGGTTAAAGCGAAGGGAAACTTTAACCATTGTAAGCCACCCGAGCCACCTTTCATGGGAAGGGTGGGATAAGAAATTTAAATAAACTAATTAAATAAATAAAAATAAACTATGTAACAATTCTGATTGGAGGCAATGAAATGGAGGCAATGTGGGGTTTTTAAAAAACTTTGTTTGGGGAAGGAAGGGGGATGAAAGGGTGGGATATTCGCACTGGCTAAGAAATGAAAAAAAAACAATTAACAGGCAGACACCCAGAAGTAAAACAGTAGCCTCAGCAATGTGTTAAGTGGTAAATGAATGGAAATGGCAAACAGAAAGTTGGTAAATCGGGACAGTATCTCATGGTATTACGAGAACAGAGAAATCATATTGGTATCAAGAAATCATCAGGAAATTGATCCCAGTTCCCAATACAGTGAAATTACTCATGAGTAAAACTTTTGCTGCTCATTTCAGCCCTAGGTTCATTCTGGCATGTGGGCATCCAGATACCATTTTCAAAATATAACTGGTCTGACACACAAGGCTGGTCACACTTTGAACTTCATATTCTGTACGGGCCTGGAAACAGGTCTTCCAATGACTGGAGGCATCATAAAGATGCTGTTGTAATTACCTTCTGAAGATCTGGATTCTTGCTTCTCCTACGTCTCCACCCTCAGAGACTCATGGAACCAATCAGATTCTAGAACTCTGTAAGGAATATGCTCACTGGTCAACTGCTGTGTTGATGGCCTAGTTGAACCATGGGATAACACGTTGACCTTGGCCACTGACATGGTGACTCCCAGGCATCTGCTTCTACCACTGAGATGACACAGCTCCTCCTCTTATTAAAGTCAGACTTTGCCATGGTCACCATCATCCATACCTTTGTAACATTAAGACTAAACTACTGCAACTCACTCTACGTGGGGTTGCCCTCAGAGACTGTTTGGAAGCTACAGCTGGTACAGAATTCAGAAACCCACCTTCTGAAGAAGGTGAATCACCAGGAGCATATTACACCTGTGCTTCAATCTGCACTGGCTTCTAGTAACTTTCTAGACGCAATTCAAGGTGCTGGCTCTGACCCACCAAGCCCTAACTGGCTTGGGCCCAATGTATTTGAAACACTGCCTTCCTCATGTTCCATCATGATCCCTAAGGTCAGTCAAGAACAACCTCCTGCTAATTTCATCATGGCACCAAGTGTGTACAGATAAGGCCTGAAAAGAGACTATCTTGGTGGCTGACACACATTTTGGGAACTCCTTTCCCTTGGAAAGTTACTAAAGCCCAAGTCTGAGTATCTTCTGAAGACAGTGTAACAGCTTCCGATTTGGCCTGGCATTTGGTGGACACGGACAGGGTGGGGTGGGGTGGGGTGGGGTGGGGGTGGGATTAATATATATTGGGTTTTGTTTATAAGGTTGTTGTTTTTTTCTTTTGTAATTCTTCCAAATCCCTTGGAATAGGACAGGATATAAGAAGAAAGCAACAAAGAAAGAAAGAGCTGGTTTAGATTACCACTTTTCTACATTGTCCTTAGCAGAGCTTTGTGCCCTAAAAGTGAGATTTCTCTTTAAAAAGGTGGGGGGGGGCAGAGGGAGGAATCCAGAAACTACAGACCAGTCAGCCTGTCTTCATTACCTGGGAAGATATTAGAACAGGTTATGAAACAATCAATCTGTAAGTCTGAAAATCAATCTCAATTTTTCTCGATTCTCAGCAAGAACCATAGATCTCGACTCATTTTTAGCAATAATTGATCATTGAAAAAACACCTGGTTCTAAACACTCTCAGTCATGAATTTTCTCTGTTTACTGGTTACCATGATTACTGGTTACACCATATACCGCTTACCATGTACTGCGTTCATCCAGGTAATCCGCATGAACAAAATGGCTGCCTTTTTCCAAAATGGCAGCAGTGCTGATGGTGCCAGCATCTTGAAAAAGGGCTGAGCATGTGCAGAACAGCTGCAGTGGCCATTTTGCACATGCACGTTACTGGGATGAACATGGTACACAGTAAGTCATACACACTAAATCAGTATATGGTACATTGCAAATAATGGTAAATCGGGCATGTGGGCATCCAGACACCATTTTCGAAATATAACTGGTCTGACACACAAGGCTGGTCACCCTTTGAACTTCATATTCTGTACTGGCCTGGAAACAGGTCTTCCAATGACTGGGGAGGCATCATAAAGATGCTGTTGTAATTACCTTCTGAAGATCTGAAGAATCAGGGTAAATGGTAAATTGAGAAAAATTCTTGACCGAAATCTTGAACCATTACTGGGATTGTCCTAAAATCTCAGTAACAACTCTCAAATCTCATGAGATTCTCACAAGAAAAAAAAATGATTCTCATTTCGGCCTTAAGTACCTTGATTACAATTCCATGATTACTCATAGCCAGTATGGATTTGTCAGTAAGAAGCCATGTAAGACTAATCTTGTCTCCTCCTTTGATAGAATAACTAGTTTAGTAAATGAGGGGAATGCTGTGGATGTAATATATCTTGATTTCAGCAAAGCTTGACAAAGCTTAACAAAATGAGAACTTCATTGACAAGCTTGCAAATTGTGGTCTGGGAGACACTACAACAAGGTGGATTCATGGTTGATTGACAAACCATACTCAAAAAGTAATTACCAATGACTCCTCATCAAATTGGAAGGATGTATCAAGTGGGGTCCTGCAGGACACTCTCCTGGGTCCGGTGCTATTCAAAATCTTTTATTTATTTATTTATTTATTTAATTTATTTATATAAAATTTTGATCCTGCTCCTCCTGCCTACAGGGCAGCCCGGGGTGCTGAACAACAATATACAAATAAAACAATTTAAAACAGTTAAAAATACAAATACAGGGGGGGGAAGACCCCCCCACACACCCCTACCCCTCGCCAAAAGTCTGGTGGAACAGCCAGGTCTTATATAAACGCCGAAATAGCAGGCGAGTGGGAGTCAATAGAGCCTCCTCTGGGAATGAAGCCCATACTACAGGTGCAGCCATCAAAAAAATCTAATATTGGTGGTCACCCACCTTGCCTGGGGACCCTCCAAAAAGGCTCCCATGGACTATCTCAAGGGTTGCACGGGCACAGGGGGAGTGAGGTGGTCCCACAGATAAGTAGGGCCCAGGCCGTGAAGGGCTTTAAAGGTTAAAACCAGCACCTTGAACCTGGCCCGGTGCTTTATAGGCAGCCAGTGCAGAGCCTGGAGCACTGGTGTCATGTGCTCCCTGCGACCCGCCCCCGTAAGGAGACAGGCCACGGCATTCTGCACCAGCTGCAACCTCCGGACCAGCTTCTTGCGCAGCCCCATGAAGATCGCATTGCAGTAATCCAGCCTCAAGGTGATGAAGGCATGGATGACAGTGGCGAGGTCGGAGTCTGAAAGATAAGGCCGAAGTCGCCGGACATGATGTAACTGCCGAAACGCACTCCCCACCACAGTCACAACCTGAGATTCCAGACTGAGCTGTGAATTGAGGAGCACGCCCAGTCTCCGCACTTGAGAGACCATGGGAGGGCGAATTCCCCCCCCCCCAACAAGAGGAGATTCAACCATCCCCAAGTCCCCCAAGCCCTCGCCCACCAATATCACCTCTGTCTTGTCAGGATTCAATTGCAGATGGCTCAATGTCATCCAAGCCCCCACAGCTGACAGGCACTGGGAAAATAAGGAGACTGCATGACCTGGATTGATGGAAAAAGAGAGGTAGAGCTGAGTGTCATCAGCATACTGATGACACTGCATGCCCTGAAACCCTCTCACGATTTCCCCTAACAGCTGCATATAGATGTTAAACAAGAGGGGGGACAGAATGGCACCCTGCAGGACTCCACACATCAGATCTTGGGGGGAAGACGTACACTTCCCCAACACCATCTGGTGAGTTCTCCCGGCCAGGAATGAACGAAACCAGTCCAAGACCGTTCCACCAATCCCGGCATGGTCCCACAGGTGAGTCATCCAATGACTTGGATGAAAGGGTGAAGGGAATACTTATCAGGTTTGCAGATGACACAAAGCTGGAAGGGGTAGTTAACACCTTGGAAGATGGAACAAATATTCAAAAAACCTTGATAGTTTGGAAATCTGGGCTGAATTTAACAAATTGATATTCAACTGAGATAAATGTAAAGCTCTTTATTTGGGGAAGAAAAAACAAATGCATAAGTAAAAGATGGAGGGATATCTGGCTTAGCAGCACATGTGAAAAGGATTGAGGGATTGTGGTTGACCATGAACTGAACATGAGTCAGCAATGTGTTGCAGCTCCAAAAAAAGCCTAATGCAATTTTAGGCTGCATTAAGAGAAGTGTTACTTCAAAGTCAGTGGAAAAAATAATTCCATTCTATTCAGTACTAGTCAGGTTTCATATGGAGTACTGTGTCCAGTTTGGGACACCTCATTTTGAGAACATTGACAACTTGAAACAGGTTTACAGGAAGGCAACAAAAGGTGTTGGAAAATGTGACACTGCCTGGTTGGGCCTGCTCTGGTCTACCTGAGTCAGTACCGAACCCATGTGTCTGTTATGGGCCCATCAGATGTGGGTCCAATTCAGATCCTGTTGTGGTAGGTGTCTGGGCTGGAAACATGGGACTGGAAGGAACTGGGGCTCACAGTCTGAGCCCAAGAGCCATCCAGGCAGACCAGAGCAGGCCGAACTGGACAGGTGCATCTGTTTTCGCACCAAACCTGCCCGGTGCCATGGTTGTCATGGCAGACAGCCATGGCTGTATGTTATTGGCAGCCATGGCTGCCCATCATGGTAGGAGGTAGAGCCAGCTGGCTGCACGTTGCTCTCCACCCCCCTCCCTGGCCAGGTCAGACTGTGGGAACTTATATTCCATCCCCTAACCTGACCCAGCCAGGGGTGTCCCCCCTCACTTGGACATGCAGAGATGGCTGCATATTTGTTTTTAACTAAAAATGATAAAAGGTCTGGAAAGCAAGTCTTCTATGGAAAAATTGAAGGAACGGAATATGTTTAGCCTACCAAAAAGAAGATGAAGGGGTGACATGATAGCAGTCTTCAAATATATAGAGGGTTGTCACAAAGAAGATAGCAAGTAGGGATGTGCGAACAGAACTGAGTTTGGAAACTTGGTTCAGTTCGGTTCGAAAATTGAGTTCAGTTCGAAAGTTCGGTTCAGTTGACCGAACTATTCGAGTTTGGTCGAATTCCGAACTTCCAAACCAAGTTCATACATTCAAAACTGAGTTTTTTGGCCTTCCGAACTGGTTTGGATTTGACCGAACAGTTCGGTAGAATTCGAGTTCAATTCAAAAGTTCGGTTCGGTCAACCAAACTATTAGAGTTCGGTCAGAACTTCCGAACCACGTTCGCACATCCCTAATAGCAAGGAACTGTTCTTCATTGCTACAGGGGACAGGACTTGAAATAATGGACTTATTTTGCATGAAGGTGAATTTTGGTTAAATATCAGGGGAAATATCCTAACAATAAGAGCTGTTCAACAATTTGACACATTTCCTAGGGAGGTTGTAGGAAAATCTCTCAGGTGTTGGAGATTTTTAAAAAGTAGCTGGGCTGTCATCTGTCAGGCTGTTATAGCTGTAGTCATCCTGCATACAAGCAGGGGTTTCAGCTGGATGACCCCTGAGTTTCTTTCTAACTCTGTGATTCTATGACATAGGCTAATCCAGCTTGTTAAAATATCAGCTCACAGCAATTAATTCTTAAGCAGAGACAGGGCCTGGAGGATGAAACCAGCTCAATGCAGCAAGCAGCTAAATAATGTTTCCAAGTGGTAAAGTTGCTCATTAATTCATGGGGCTGAAGGAGGTTGTTCGTCACATCTAAGCTGAACACAGAACAAACAGCCATCAAAGCTGTGCTTTGGCTGAGAGGAGATTGCAGTGGGTAGGGAAGGGCAGACACAGAGGCACGTGCTCTAAATTAGCCCTGCTACAAGTCTCCTTGAAGTAAAGACTCCTTTGTCACTTAACCAGAAATGTAGAAAGAGTGAAGGAGATTGGAGGTGGCAAAAGAAGTTGTCTACAAGGCAACAACAGTTGTAAAAGTAGCTAGGCACCATCCTGAAGACCCTGATTATTACACAAACTTTGCAAGAGGTCATAGGGCCTGGCAACACTGGTGCAGTGATGAGCAAAATTTTAACTGACTTCAAAGATAATTGCTAGATGGAAGGAGGCAGAGTTCATAGCTCCTGCTTGTTTGTAAGGAAGTTAAAAAAGGCAGCATGGAATATATTGGCGTATAGGCAATTGGCAAGTTCCCTGGGAGAGAAAGTTGGTCACTAATCTCCTTCTGCAAAGTTAGCAAGGTCACAGTCATCGCTTGTGAGGAGCAAAAGATGCCACCTCTAATGCAGCAGTGCAAAATGCACATACGTAAAAAGGATAGGAGGTTCTTCTGTTTCAGAAGTATTAGGTACTAGTCACTGTGTGGAGCTGGAAAATGGGCGACCTCAGTCAAGTGCCCTCCGGTCCCATTAGTCCAACATGGCATGGCAACTCCTAAGTTCCTATAGATTGATATAGGAATGGCATTAATCCTAAGCACAGAGACTGAGAGATCCTTCAGGGCAGTGGAAGTGGCCATCCAGTACTCCTGCCTGTTTAGAGAGTTCTTCAGGAAGGTTTTTTGAAAGTTTCTCAGGTAGGGGAGTGCACCTTTTACATGTTTACTCTGAGCTGTTTAGTGTTGATTGTATTTTTGTCATGGATAAAGTTCAGGTTGCTGTCAAGCTAATAAACCAGCACACCCTCATATAAAATGTAACAAGCACTAAAAATCACTATAAAGAGTTTTGCAAAGGCCAGGCTAGAGACAGAAATCTGTGTGTCATAGATTGTGTCTGTGGGTGCCACCGCATGATACACTTACCACGCATTGCACAGGTTTACCCATCTTCACAGCCTAACTATGCAGTGCATCATGTGCAGCTGCTAGATGTTCCCACCACCATGGGGCAGAGTGGGCAACTGGCTGCTACACATTGCATCCTTGGAAAAATGCCAAGGATGCAGTGCGTAGCAACCTTACCCAAAATGGGGTAAGATTGCCCAAGGAGCACTAGTTCTCGTGCCCAATGACTGTCTGCACCACTTTGATGCAAGGCTGGCTGCAAGACTTTGAGTGGCAGCTGCTAGCTCTATTCCCACACAGCCACACAGTGGTCAGGCCAGGGATGAGAGGTGGGGCAGGCCTTGGTGCCCTCTCATGTGGCCGGTGCCTCAGCCCACCCATGACATGGCAAAAGCCTGCCCATCCTGGTTCTCTACGGGTGAGGAGCAATTATCTGTCTTCCTCCCCGAATTGGTCCTGCAGTTTGGCAGCTGCACTTGCCTTTCACAGGGCCACATGGGGATCAGACCCTCTGTACCTCATGAGACTGCACCCTGTGTCCTCCTAACCACTGACAACTATTGTAGAGCACACCATGGAGGAACTAGGATTTAAAGTCCAGTCCTGGCCAGGTCCTGAGCAGCTAACAAGAGAATTAGATCCTTAGGCCGTTTTTAGACGAGCGCGGCGGCGCCCGCGCTTGTTTCCAAAAAAGCCGGCAGCTCATTCCACACGAGACGCTGCCGCCGAATACGCGCATGTGCGGCCCGACGCGCATCCATTTCCGGCCGCGTATGACCAGCCTCGATCGCCGACCCGGTCAGTTCGCGCACGGAAATGGATGCGCGTCGGCCGCGCATGCGCGTATTCGGCGGCAGCGTCTCGTGTAGAACGGGCTGCCGGCTTTTTAAAGAAACAAGCGTGGGCGCCGCCGCGCTCGTCTGAAAACGGCCTTAGTGTCGGCCAAGGGAAGCTTGTCAATGGACCTCAGGACTTGGCCTAATGTGTTTGATTCATGGTCTCTAAGGAAGAAAATGCAGTTTCTGGGTGAAAATATTCAAGGTGTGTGTATATGTGTAAGTGTGTGTGAGAGAAGAAGGGTGCTAGCTGCCCTAATAGCTCAGAAGCAGAACTGTGCCTAGAAATCAGTTTGCCACATGTTTCTGCCTTCAGGAGATGGGTGTTCATTGGAGACATTTAGAGGTGTGAATGCACAGAGAAGGAGTAGACTTCCATCTTTCTTTTCTCTCAAGAACTTCCTTCTTTCCCCCTTCTCTCTCTCCCCCTCTTACCAACTTCCAATTACCTCCAGTGTATTTATTTATTTATTCATTCAAATTTATTACCCCACCCTTCCTGCCAAAGGCAGTTC
Source organism: Sphenodon punctatus (assembly GCA_003113815.1). Taxonomy (NCBI): domain Eukaryota; kingdom Metazoa; phylum Chordata; class Lepidosauria; order Sphenodontia; family Sphenodontidae; genus Sphenodon; species Sphenodon punctatus. Next base: position 113,570 of record QEPC01001975.1, on the reverse strand, counting down.
CGGGTGGTTTACAGTGTTAAATACAAATATAAAACAAACCCAAAATACAAGCACATAAAACACCCCCCAACCATACACCATCCCCCAACCTCTCTACACCCCAACCTTCTACCTTCCCATATCCCCCACTAGTCCCTTCTTCCCTAGCCCCCACTGCCAAATGCCCTTGTCAATAGAACTCCTTTACACTGCCTCTAAAGGCACTCAAGCCTGGACATAAGCGCACCTCCTTGGGGAGGGAGTTCGACAGCTGCAGGGCAGTGGCTGAGAATGCCCCCTGCATTGTAGAGACCAGGTTAAAAACAGGCACCTCCAGACAGGCATCCCTGGCCAACTGCAATGGGACATAGTAGCCCAGGCGATCTTCCAGATAAGTTGGTTCCAAGTTATTTAGTTAGTTGGAGCAAATGAGAAGTTGGTAAGAGTCAGAGAGAGATTTTGCAGCCAGTGACATTATTATTATTATTATTATTAACAAACATTTATATAGCACCAGCAGTGTACCTGGCACTTTACAAAGTAATAAAAAAGACACGGTCCCTGCCCCTAGGGCTTACAATCTGAGAGACAGGAGCTGGGGGAGAGACTTAGGAAGGGGAACAGAGGGAGAGACAAGGGGTCTAACATTCATGAAGATGCGAGGTCTCAAGTGCACGTACTTGGCTTGGTTACGATGAGAATGACAGCAGGCAGGTCCATGTTGCAAGGATAAGGGTAAACCGATCGTAGGTATAGGAATAGTGGCTCAGCAGGATAAAGAGTCAGACAGAGCAGAGCGAAAGAGGTGAGTTTTAAGGAGAGATTTGAAGGTATGAAGGGAGGGGGCAAGGCGGATGTGGACAGGGAGGGAGTTCCAGGCATGGGGGGCAGCAAGTGAGAAGGGACGAAGGCGCTTAGGGGAGCAGGGAAGGCGTGGAAGGGTGAGAGAAGGGACAGAGGAGGAGCGAAGTGCACGGGCTGGAGTATGGAGGGCGATAAGTGCAGAGAGGTAGGGGGGAGCAAGGTTGTGAAGAGCTTTATAGGTGAAGACTAGGAGCTTGTGCAGGATTCGTTCAGGAAGGGGAAGCCAGTGAAGCGAAGAGAGGAGGGGCTGCACATGGTCGAAGCGACTGGCGAGGTAGATGACCCTGGCAGCAGAGTTTTGGACAGAGATGAGGGGAGAAAGGTGAGACCGGGGAAGGCCAGTGAGAAGGAGGTTACAGTAATCGAGGCGAGAGATGACCAGAGCATGAACAAGAGTTTTGGCAGACGAGACAGAGAGAAAAGGGCGAATCTTAGCAATGTTATGGAGGGAGAAGCGACAGGATTTAGCAACAGAGTCAATGTAGGGTTTAAAAGAAAGGGCTGAGTCAAAGATGAAGCCTAGGCTACGGGCTTGGGGGACAGGCAGGATGGTGACTCCATCAATAGTTATTGACAGTGAGGAAGGAGAGGAAGGATGAGGGGGGAAGATAAGGAGTTCAGTTTTAGCCATGTTGAGTTTGAGTTGACGTTGAGACATCCAGGTAGAGATGTCAGAGAGACAGTTGATGAGACGAGCTTGAACAGAGGGAGAGAGAGAGGGAGTAGAGAGATAGAGTTGAGTGTCATCAGCATAGAGGTGGTATTGGAAGCCATGGGAGGCAATGAGTTTGCCTAAGGATGAGGTATAGATCGAGAAGAGGAGAGGGCCAAGAACAGAGCCTTGAGGAACACCAACTGAGAGGGGGAAGGAGGAGGAGGCGGAGTTGGAGAGAGACACATTAAAGGAGCGGTCAGAGAGGTAGGAGGAGAACCAGTTATGGACAGAGCCACAAAAGCCAAGGGAGTGAAGGGAATCCAGCAAGAGTGAGTGGTCAACAGTATCGAAGGCAGCAGAGAGATCAAGGAGGACAAGAATGGAATAGAGACGTTTAGATTTAGCCACCAGAAGATCGTTGGTGATCTTAGCGAGAGCAGTTTCAGTAGAATGAAGGGGGCGGAAGCCAGATTGGAGGGGGTCAAGGGAGGAGTTGGAGGATAGGAAGTCAAGGCAGCGGGAGTAGACAACACGTTCAAGCAGCTTGGAAGCAAAAGGAAGGAGTGAGACAGGACGATAGCTAGAAGGGTCAGAGGGGTCAAGAGTGGACTTTTTGAGAATAGGAGAGACTGTGGCATGTTTGAAGGCAGAAGGGAAAGAGCCAGTAGAGAGGGAGAGGTTGATGATGTGCAGGAAGGAAGGGGCGACAGTGGGAGTAATGGAGGTGAGGAGGCGGGAAGGAATGGGATCAAGGGGGCAAGTGGAAGGGTTGGAGGAGGAGAGCAGAGAGGAGATTTCCTTAAGGGAGGCAGGGGAGAAGGAGGACATGAGAGAAGGAGGGGGAGGAGGGAGAGGGGTGGGAGTGGGAAGAGAGGAGTGGGAAGCGATGTCGAGGCGGATCTTGTCTATCTTGGAGGTGAAGAAGGAGGCAAGATCCTGAGCAGAAAGGGAAGAAGGAGGGGGAGGACAGGGAGGCTTGAGGAGGGAGTCAAAGGTAGAGAACAGGCGGCGAGGGTCCCGAGAACAGGACTCAATGCGGGAGGCATAGTAGTGTTGTCTAGCAAGGGAGATAGCAGAAGTAAGGGTGGAGAGACAGAATTTGAAGTGAAGGAAGTCAGCGTGAGAATGGGATTTGCGCCAGAGTCGTTCAGCAGCACGAGTGCAAGAACGGAGGTGGCGGATACTAGGGGTGAGCCAAGGACGGGGGTTGTGGGAGAAGGCAGGGCGGGAAGAGAGAGGGGCATGGGAGTCAAGTGTGGAGGAGAGAGAGGCGTTGAGAGCAGAGACAGCGGAGTCAGGGGAGGAGGAAGAGAAGACTGTAGGAAGAAGGGGAGAGAGAGAGGAGGCAAAGTCCAGGGGATCAATAGCTTGAAGGTCACGGAAGGGGCGTAGAGAAGGGGAAGAGGAGGGGGGACAGTGGGAAATGTTGAAAGAGGCAAGGAAGTGGTCTGATATAGGATGAGGATCGAAGGAGAGATCAGCGACAGAGCAGTTTCTAGAGAGGACAAGATCAAGAGAATGGCCATTAGTATGGGTGGGGGAGTTGGTCCAAAGGTGGAGGTTGAAGGAGGAGGCTAGGGAGAGGAAGCGAGAGACTGAGGGCTGAGATGGGTCATCAACATGAATGTTGAAGTCACCAAGGATGAGAGTGGGGATATCAACAGAGAGGAAGAAAGTGAGCCAGGACTCAAAGTCAGAAAGAAAGGAAGAGAGAGGACCAGGGGGACGGTAGATGACAGCAACACGTAGATGGAGGGGGGAGTAGAGGCGCACGGAGTGAGCCTCAAAGGTATGGAAGGAGAGAGAGGGGGGAGGAGAAATTGGTTGGAACTGACAGGATTTAGCAAGAAGGAGGCCCACCCCACCACCCCGTCCTTCAGGGCGGGGTTGGTGAGAGAAGGAGAGACCCCCACAGGAGAGGGTAGCAGGCGTGACAGAGTCCGAGGGAGTGATCCAAGTTTCAGTAAGGGCAAGGAGCTGGAGGGAGCGAGAGAGGAAAAGATCATGGATATAGGGAGCTTTACTGATAGATGAGCGACAGTTCCAGAGGGAGCAGAAAAATGGTAGTTGATGAGGGGGGAGGCAAGGAATAGGGATAAGATTGGGAGAAGGGGAGCGTCGTGGTAGGCTAGAGACAGGAGGAATAGGGATAAGATTGGGAGAAGGGGAGCATCGAGGAAGGCTAGAGACAGGAGGAGTGGAAGGGGAGCAAGGAGAGAAGGTAGCCAAGGGAGAAAAGGATGTATGGGGGAGATTAGAGAGTGGTGATTGGTTGGGGGGCGGAAGAAGCTGGGAGGAGAAAATTAGAGGAAGAAAAAGATGGACAAGAAGAGGAGAAGGGGAGGAGTGAAAGAAGAGGTGAGAAAATAGGGCAGACCTGTTAGTGAATAAGATAGGAGGGGGAAATACAGTAGAAAAGAAATGGAGAAAAGTAGCTGTAAGGCGCACGCCTAATGGCACGTGCCTTTCGGCCCGCTGGTCGGTGGAGCTTGGGGTGGCAGGAAGGCTAAACCCCAGGAGAATCACGGTGTCCTCAAGCGATGACAACCTGCAACCTCATCAGCGATGACAAGCTGCAACCTCATCAGTTCTCGGCCCGCTGGTCGGTGGAGCTTGGGGTGGCAGGAAGGCCAAACCCCAGGAGAATCACGGTATCCTCAAGCGATGACAGCCAAGGATGCTAGGAGCATATGCAGATGAGCTGCAACCTCACCAGTTCTCAGCCCGCTGGTCGGTGGAGCTTGGGGTGGCAGGAAGGCCAAACCCCAGGAGAGTCACAGTATCCTCAAGCGATGACAGCCAAGGATGCTGGGAGCATATGCAGATGAGCTGCAACCTCACCAGTTCTCGGCCCACTGGTTGGTGGAGCTTGGGGTGGCAGAAAGGCCAAACCCCAGGAGAGTCATGGTGTCCTCAAGCGATGACAGCCGAGGATGCTGGGAGCATATGCAGACGAGCTGCAACCTCACCAGTTCTCCATATGACATAAGAAGATACTAGGGATGTGCGAACAGAACCAGGTTTGGATGTTCAGCTGTTCGGTGGTTCGGGTCGACTGTTGAGTTCAGATTCGGTATTCAGTTCAATCGGGCTCGGTTCGGTCTTTAGTCCGGTGCAATTGGGAACTGAAAATGACATTTGGTTTTTGAAATAAAGGGAAAAAACTGAAAATCATATTTCTGGCTATAACATTTCTGTTTCTTATTTGATTTTGATGAAATTTGGGGATCTTGTACCTCCAATGGAGGGAACTCTGTGTACCAAAATTCAAAATTATTCGATAAAGGAAACCTATTTCAGAAGCAATTAAAGTTGTGATTTTAAGCAAAGCTCCATAAACATTCATGGCTACAACATGTACCAAATACCTTTCCTGCCATTTCAGCAAATCTACAGGAGATTTTGATAAAGGGACCCAATTATATAAGCAATTGATGTTGTCCCTGTGAAGATCATTATTCAGATGAATATCAGCATATTCAGTGCCAGTCAGAGGCAGGCACCCTGCATGGCAGGGGGAGAGAGACTGTAGGAGGAAGGATGTGGAGCAACCCCAAAGACTGACAGACACATTCAATGGCCAAACACATTACTGCAAGCTTCTAGCTTTACAGGACCAATTGGTAGTGGCTTCGAGGTGGGCATAGGGGGCGGCCCTGAGGCGGGCATAAGCAACATAACTGGGACTTCTGAGATAGCATCCCAGCAGTCAGGAGACATAGTTTAAACACATCCAGGCTGGCCAATTATCATCACAATCACATCCTGCAGCACTGAGACAGAGGACATAAGAGAATCTCTATTGACTCTTTCCTAAACAGATGCTTCTGACTTCCCAGAAACAAGTGGGGGAGATATGTTGGGATGGTCCCAGCACAGAATGAGGATATTTGGTTGACATTTCTGTTGGCCAATTCGCATCACAAACCGATCTTATACCACAGTGACATAAGAGAATCCCAGGCATAGGCCCCTTCTCTACATATGTTGTACAGGCATATAAAATTGGGACCCTTTATAAAATCTTTCTGATATTTGGCAGAGATGATCATGAAAGTGTAATATATAGCCCTGCCAAATTTCATGTACACTGGTTGGACTACAAAGATGTTAGAGTCAGACATACATTTATATGTTAATTGCTTATACCACCAAGACCCTTTTTTCAATCCTTCTGTAATTTGGCAAAGGTAGTAAATATGGGAAGGGGTATAAATTGGGCATGTTTCACCTATATTAGATGTGAGGCAAGGAAGTTACAGCTAATAATGTGTATGTAGAATATTGCAAAATACAATAATTCAACTGCTTCTAAAATTGGATTCCTTTATCCAATCGTCTTGAAATTTGGTACACATAATTCTTTCTATTGGAGGTATAGGCAACCAAATTTTCAGCCACATAGCATGGGAAAAAAAGGTTACAGCCAATAATGTGTTTTCCATTGAAACCAATGGAAATTCAATTCCGAACTCACCGAACGCATCTGAACCGAACGTTCGAATTCGAGTTTGGTTCGCACGTTTGGTTCAGTCAACCAAACTATTTGAGTTAACTCGGAACTCCAAACTTCCTAACCACGTTCGCCCATCCCTAGAAGATACAGACTGGAAGCCTTCAAATAGCACATCTAAAACTTTTGCAAGAAAGCCACAGAGCATAATAAAGGACATAGGCCATTTTTTCTCTAGAGAAACACGGTACCATGCCTGGGCCAGGAAAACCAGTGGCAGATTAGAAATTCAATTAATTTCTGATTGAAAATTTGGTGCAGCCAAGTAAATTCCTAGAGTTTTGGTAAACTGAAGGATGCTTTTCGTTACATAGTTAAAAAAAACAAACAGTTGGACTGTTGCAGAGGGAATGGTGCACAGTGCATTGGAAAAAAAGGGGTCAGCCAGAGCCAAGCACATCATTTTGAATGACTGATTCTATTATTCCTTTTACACTAACAGTAGCTTGCTTGTGAGGAAACAGCAATCTTCTCAAACAAACACTTGAAACTATTAACAATTTGTCGCAGAGTAAACAAATGGAACTGTCCGTGAATTTCATTTCACACGTAACCGTGTGTGCTTGTGCGTGTGCGTGTGTGTTAACATGGGGAGTTAGAGGGAAGAATGTTTTCTATCTCCATCTGCTGGAGAGCACATAAATGACAAGAACTGCCTGCATCCATAGGTTTGTTCGCATAAAGTGCCTTTTTTGCATCATGGCACCCTGTTTTGAATATTTGTGGGGGCTTCAACAAATACATTTATTGAATATATTAAGGCAGCTGGACAGACATGGACTCAGCCCCACAGTTGCTGACAACATACCTGAAAGGGGCAAACTTAAGAAATGCTTCAGCCAGATTCATGGCTGTGGTTACCATGATTTATGAGAGCCCCAGAAATGGTTTGGATGAGGCTGGAAGTGTCATATTTTATCTCCCCAGGACTTCAACATTTCCAAACTACATCTCCCATAAGTAGGGTAGCTAGATAGGCAAATTTTATTATAGGGCATGTATGAGAAAAATCTGGCCATTGTATCCATAAACCATACCAGCTGCAGACTATACTGCCAGGCTTTGAATCAACACAGTTCAAAATTTCAATAACAAAATTAAGCTTTTGCTTTGAAAATTGATCTTTTCTCAGTTTCCATGTAGAGAAAACTGCATTGTCTGTTGAAACTTTCTAACTAGCTTTCCTTTAATTTAAATGATCAGGAAGTTGTCCGCATGAGTCATCCAGCATTAGTGGCCAAGAAAAAAGGGGAAGAATAGAGTACAGCTGTCTGAAAATGTTTGCATGAATCAGGGTCAGATTAAATGACATGGAAGCTAAACAATGCCCATTTTGAGGGTCTCCCCTGCTCCTAATCTGTAAACCAGGTTCCACAGGTATGTGTGTGTTTAGAGGGCTGGGGAATTGGGTGGATTTGGGAGTTGGTCTACTAGCAGGCCCCAAGCTAATTCCCTCCCTTATCCCCATCAGATTTACAGCAGTGTAGGGAGCAGCTCCACCAGCTCTGAAAGTACTCCTGCAAGCAGGCCCCAACACTTCTGTGAGAGCTGCTGAGAAGCAAATCAGCCCATCCATAGAGACAGTGGAGATAGTCCCTTCCTGGAACCTTTCAAACCCTCCTTCCACAGCTCCTGGAGAAGTGCCATTCTGAGTGGGCTACTTGATTGCTCTAATGGCTCTGAAAAAAATGGCATGGCCTGCTCAGAGGCACAGCAGCAGCAGGGCTGAGGTGCTTTCTCCCATCACTTCCATACATCTGAGGAGGGCAGGAGGGAGAAAGTCTGTCTGCTCTGCTGGACACTAAACCTACCAGTTCCACATTTTTCAAGTGACTACCACAGTGTGATTCTCAATTGGTCTGTGGCCTTATACTATAGAAAAAATAGATGAAAAAACAGGAATAGAAGTTTACACTGATGACCTGCAGAGGAAAGAATAAGAAAGCAAGAAAGAAGGTAATCAGGTGGAGAGGGAAGAGACACTGTCAAGCTGATGACTTCATGGGTTGTGAGAAAACAAGGAAAGAATGGTGCACAAGTGAAGACTTGTAGGCAAGAGGAATGATGTAAGATAAAAAGCAGAAAATCCTACACAGGTAAAGCCAGGAACCTTCTCAGATTTCTAATCTCCATACAAATGCAATAGTCATTCCAATTGCACTGAAGTCACAGGAAATAACTTCAGCACTGTGACACAACAAAGGCTCCTATGGGATGGTTCAGTATATGCTGGATAACCAAATAAGCCCTTCCAAGATGAAATACCTTTTGTCTGCTCATTTTTACAGCTGCATTGCAGCAGAGGTACTCTCAAAATGGAAGAAACAGAACAATGAATGGTTCCAGAGATGATGATTATCCAAAAAGAGGATGCATCAGGCTGACACCAGGTATGTTTAAAGAAGAAGATTTGTAAAGACAAAAAACTCCATGAAATACAAGGAGGCAGTTTAAAAACAAGACTGCCAGAGGATCTGTTACTGATGACACCTGCAAGGCTGTTTATTTAATTCAATTTTAATTATTTATTTATTTATTTATTTATTTTTATTTTAAGAAAGTAGTTATTACATTGGAGCAAAGTTCCAAATCTGGTAATAAGGAGCAATTTGCATGTGTAGGCATCTATTTAGCTACATTTTCAAGTGGCACCCATCACCACAAATAGGGATGGGCGAACAGATCATGGTTCGGGTTCGGCGGTTCGGTTCGGCTGCGTTTGGTTTGTCCATTCGGTTCGGCTGTTTAGTTCTTTCGTCGAGTTTGGGTTTGACTGTTCAGTTCCAATTCGGCCATTTGGGAAAAAAGTATCACAAGAGCACGTGAAGCCATGATCGCGCCGGAAACCAAAAATTCGAGTGCATGCAGAGCTGCGTGGCGAGTGAGTGTGTGTTTGGTTGGGTGGCTGTTCGGTTTGTGTGTTTTGGCTATGTTTGGTTGGGTTTGGCTGTGTTGTGCTTGTGGTTGTGGTTGGTGAGCGTTGGTGTGTGTTGTGGGTGACTGTTTTGGCTGTGGATGGGGTGATTATTTTTTTGTTAAAAAATGAAGAAGGCTGCAGTGCTTATTTGCCGGCTGGGGACCAACTTTCTGCTTGAGAAGGAGGAGGAAGTAGAGGTCGGTGACACTGCCCCTACTACACCTCCAGTGGTGGTGTCCGGCTCCTCGGCTGAGGAGCAAGTGGCGGGCTCAGGAGGTGCTTCCAGGTTTGTAAACTTTTTGTTTACTTTGAGGACAAGAAAGGCTCTGTCCGTTAGAGCGAGCTTAATGCCGTGCAGGTGGGTGCGTGGGTGGTGGGCATCAGTCAGGCACAAACAGTGGGAATCAGCGGGTGGCAGCGGATGTCTGTCACAGAGAGAGAGGGTACTTTAGTGCGGGGGCTTTGGCATGAGTAGTACCCCCACCCAAACATGTGCCAGGCTAGCAAGGGTCTCCAGTTGCCATCCCATTCCCTACGCACCCCCAAATAAGGGCAGGGTCTTTCCAGTCAGGGTCACATCTCCCGTCACCATCCCTAGCACCCCAAGGAGGGCAGTATTTGCACGTTCCAGCCAGGGAATTCCTAGTTGCAATCCCTAGCATCCCCTAGCAAATCCAGGAGGGCAGGATTTTCACGTGCCAGCCAGGGTCTCCCAAGCACCCCAGGGAGTGCAGGATTTGCACCTGCCAGCCAGGGGCTTTCTAGTTTGCAATCCATAGCATTCCCTAGCACCCCCGGGAGGGCAGGATTTGCACGTGCTTTCTAGTTGCAATCCCTAGCACCCCAAGGAGGGAGGACTAGTCTAGAGGCATCATCATCATAAATGCAAGATATTACTTTGGTGTTCTTAATGTGTTCCCATTTCAGAGAGCAATTGGATGCTGCCCCCAGCACTGCTTCCAGGACCAGGCCAAGGAGGAGGACCCCTAGGCAGAGGTCGCCAAGCTCACCACTGCCAGTGACACCCCCAGACATTCAGCGCTGGCAGTCGGATGTCTGGAGGTTTTTTGACAAGGGTGACAGAATCACCACATGCAACGTATGGCACGGGGACTGGAACAACAGGCAATGAATTGCCCTATGACCTTACCTGTTAGGAATGGAAGTCCCCTGCAGAGAGAGATTGGGCACCCAGTCCACCCACTTGTGGAGACAGAATGCAGGCAGGGCTTGACAGACCATTAGTCTGGCACAGTATGGCACTTCTTTTGTACCTATCTTTTTCTGCTCCTTTTAGCACTGCAAGAAAAGATTCCACCAGCAGAGGGAGGGGACCACATCAGGGCTCATCGCCCACATTAAGCGCACCCATGGCCTGAGAGTGAGGTGGCAGGCGGAGGAGTCTGGTGTGGCCATGGTCATGGAGCCTCAGTGCCAGAAGAAGGGGGGGGAAGGCAACCCAGAAACAAAGACATGTATGCCCTCCACCCCCCACCGCTCCAGCCCTGATGTGGAGACCCCCGGGCCACAGGAGAATGAAGAGGCCAAGGTATTTTGGGCCCAGATGCAGTGGCCCACCCGGGACTTCGTGGCCAAGGTTCATCAGTCTGCAGCCACCATGGAGAACCGCCTGGTGGAGCAGTTGCAGGTGGTCCAGATGGAGAGGCAGAAGGTGGAGGCGTATGGCCAGTATGTCTCCACCGAGATGGACCGCCTGCAAATTTACCACCAGATGCTCTCCAGGTGGCATCGGGACATGGAAGGGGCCCTGAAGACTGCAGCATGAGAGAGCGACAGCCAGTCAGTGCCACATAGGTGGGCTGAGATCGTGTAGCCATAGGCCGACTCGCAAGCTTTCAGTTTGTTTCCCAATGCCACCCTGCATCATGAGGTCAGTCAGATAAGCCAGCCGAGGCCATCTACTATGGAAGAGAGAGATGGGGGGGGCAGGGGGGGTGCCAGGCATTGGCATGGTTGCCAGGACATATTCCTCCCAGCACAGGATCTCATCAAAGCGCGCACTCTACCCCGCCTTCAGGTTCAGTGCAAGGTCAATCACCTCATCTGATATCCTCCTGCCCTGAGGGCCACAATCCCGCCCCCCCCCTCAAATCTCATCCAGGCTGCTGTGGAGACTATGAACCAGCGGGGTCACCTGGCTGAGGGTGGCGGTGGAGCTGCTCAAGGTCTCCGTGATGGCCAGGAATGGTCCCCGGACAAAGATCATGTGAGCTATAATCTCCCATTCCTCCCTGTTGTACCCTGGAGGTGCCTCAATGTCTGTCTCCAGTTCCACCTGATGCAGGGTGACTTTCTGTTCAAGAAGCCGCTCAAGCATCAGGAAGGTAGAATTCCATCTGGTGGAGACATCCTGGAGCAGTGTGTGCACCGGAGACCCTTGCTCGGCCTGCTTCTCCTGGAGGAGCTCTCTGCTCTTCATGCTGCAGTTGAAGAAGCACACCAGCTCCTCCCCTGCTCGACCAGGAAGCTAATGGTGCCTGGACCAATCCCCTTCTCCCCCAAGCCCAGAGTGTCCTTCACCACAAGATAGAGGGTGTGTGTGGTACAAGGGATGCTTGTGAAGCCCCCGTCATGTACTGCCTTTAGTATATTGGTCATGTTGTCCGTGACCACACACCCCTTGGTCAAGGCCACACCTGCCATGACCCACTCCCTCACCATTCCTTGAGGTATGACAGCTGTCCATGACTTGTGCCTGAAGCAGGGCTCACCTATATCCTGCTTCAGGTCCCCTCCTGCCATTGCCAAGCGCTGCCCCTGGGTCCTGTCACCAGTGTGCAGTCACTGCCAGGTAGGCGTGCTGGGCATTTCTGGCGGACCACATATCGGTGGTGAAGTGGACCATGCCCCCCCCAGTGCCTGCCAGCAGCTCCCTCACCTGCTCATTCAAAGCCCTGTAAAGCTGTGGCACCATGGTCTGACTCAGGGTGGAACGGGAAGGCATCTTAAAGTTGGGGGCCAGGAACCCAATCAGTCACTGGAAGCCCTTGTCCTCCACAATTGAGAAGGGCTGGCCATCCAGGGAAGTTATTTCCGCCAACAAGCGCTTAGCTTTCCCTTGGAAGCCAGTGCCACAGTGCCCTGACGATGGCCTGGTCAGATCCCCCCACCCCATCTTCTCCATGGTGGACTGATGGCGCTGCTGGGGAGGCTCCTGCTGCTGTTCTGCCTCCATTCTGCTCCTACTTCTAGAAGCAGAAGCAGTTGGTGCAGGACGCTGGCCTGCTGAAGGAACCAGGCAACTGGACTGTGTAATCAGGAACCCGTTGGCATCCACTTCCCCTGCCTTCCCGCTGAGCAACAGAGCACTGTGGCATGCCTTGAGGTGCTTCGCTATTGTAGTTGTGCCAAAGATGGCGAGCACCTGCCCATGCTTCACCACCTTATTGAACACCATGCACTGCACCTCTCTGGGATCATCTGCCCGCACCTGCTTAAAATGATCCCAGACTGAGGATTCCTTCCCCCCCCCCCGCCTTCTTGCGCGCCCCGGCAGACACACTGCTGTTAGCGCTGCTGGGAGGGGGAGAAGTTTGTGGCACTGGTGACACAGCTCTGATTTCAAGAGATGGTTACAGAGGATGAACTTCTGGAACTTATAAGTGTGTTGGTTAAAGGAGGAGACTGGATTGTTTCAGAGGTTCTCTAGTTGTGCCCTAAATGGTGGGCTTCTTGGTTAGCCAAGTATTTCACATTGATAAATAATACGAGATTAGTACCACAAGAGTGGGGAGAGTCTATAATTATCCCTTTGTATAAAAAAGGGTGATGTACGTGATCCAGGCTCATACCATCCTATTAGTCTTATTTTGGTAATTGGTAAGCTTTATGCTAAGGTTTTGTTAAAACATCTGGAGCACTGGGTTACGGAAAATATAATTATCCCAGATGTAAAATTTGGTTTCCGAAAGGGGTGTTTGGTTATTGATAATTGTTTTCTTTTGTCTCATATCATCTATAAGTACAAAAGAGTGCGCTCTGGGCAGTTATTTCTTGCATTTATTGACCTACGCAAAGCATTTGATTCTGTTTCGAGAGAAATACTTTGGACTAAATTACAACGTAAGTGGATAAATGAGACCTTGTTAGCCCTTATAATTCAAATGCATATGGGCGATATGGCTCGTGTTCGTGTTTCTTCCTGGGCCACTTCCACTAAATCTATCCCTATACAGAGGGGGGGTTAGACAGGGTGGAATATTGGCTCCCACTTTGTTTAACATTTTCTTGGGGGATCTACCGGAGTATCTGGGAAGAGAAGAATGTCATCCCCCTAAGATTAAGAACAGGTCTATACCGGCCTTAATGGATGCCTATGATATAGTGATATTGTCGCAAACAAGGAAAGGGTTGCTATATCAGCTTGATAAATTGATGGAATATTGCAAGGTAAACCTGCTTCAGGTTAACTCTAAGAAATCCCAGATCATGGTGATCGGTAGGAAGCGCGAGGTGTTTCAGTGGAGGCTTGGAGACGAGCCGTTATTACAGGTAGACAATTATGTCTATCTGGGTATGAACTTTTCCAGCAATCTGAAACGGGATAGGCATATAATAATAATAATAATAACTTTATTATGTGTAGCCACATGGCCATTACATATTACAATCAGACATGATGAGCCAATACACCATCAGAGGCCGACAAAGGAATAAAATACATCATGATACAGGATCTCTACCATATCACATATCTACAAACAAACACACCTCCTATAACATCTTATGCCTCCAGGGCGACCCGATTACAATTTGGACCGAATGGCATCACATCTGATGGCAAAAATAGCCACCCGCTTGGACCTTTCATGAACCTGGTCCCCCAACAGAAAAATTAGTTGCTTGGTTTCGGACCAATCTGTTCCCATACCTATATCATCCCACAGCCTCACACGCAATTGGGCATACAGGGGGCACTTCAGCAAATAATGATTAAGGCTCTCCACCTCCTTCCCACAAGGGCATATCCGCTCCTCATATGGAATCCCCATGAATCTCCCTAGGAGGACTGCTGTTTTAACTGTTTGGAACCTGAGTGTACCAAATCTAAACTTCAGATCAGATTGCATCCAAGAATATAAATAAGAAGCTCCAGACTGGGGGGGCAGGATAAGTTGATAAAGTGGTGCTGACTGAGAATTGGATGCCAGGGCCCTAAGGCACTGCCTATCTATATCCCTTATTCGCATCTTCAATGTCTCTCTAACCTGTTTACTGGTCGCATAGTGAAAATGAGGTTCAGAGAATCCCAGCCGTGACAATCGACTGGTCACCTCCAAGTACCATGGGTCCCCCCCCACTTTTTCTGTGGCCTTCTCCACCCATGTACGCTCCAACAAAGAGCCCTCGGGTGCATCGCGTAATTTCGCCCAGAATGACAGAAGTCTGATATCAATCAAAGCTGCCAAAGAAGGACACCCCAGTTCAGTCAGGACCATGGCCGAGCTTATAGCTTGGGGGCATCTTAGGATCTTTCTCCAACACTGAGTAATTACAGGTTGGAGTTGTCGTGTTGCTTCCACCTCAATGCCCCATACATGAGATCCATATAACAGTCGTGACAAGACTTTAGCCTCCAAGATTCGGCGCAACACCAAAGCAGACGGTTGGCCATGGGCATAGGAAAAACGTACGATAGCCCCTATCTCTGGGCTTACCACTTCCTTGGCCATCCGCACCTGCAATTTCCATGAACAGGAATCTGTCAACCTGACACCCAGATAGCGAAAGCCCCGTACTTGTTCTATCCGATGTCCTCGTATGGACCAGCTATGTTTCCTATATCGACCACCTACCACCATGATTTTGGTTTTATCATAATTTATTTTCAGATGTTTTAGATGGCATCTATTCTGGAACTCAAGTAAAGCTCTACCGAGCCCCACCCGAGAGAGAGCGATCAGGGCAGTGTCGTCTGCGTACATCAGTAGGAAGACTTTCCGTCCCCCAATAGACGGTGGATGGTACCTCGCAACCTCCTTATGCTCAGTGATCAATGAGTTTACATAAATATTGAAGAGCAAAGGGGCCAACAGGCACCCCTGCCTAACCCCCCTAAAGGTTTGGATAGAGTCTGTAAATCTTCCCCCCGGGGGCATCCTAACTCGGAGACAGGTCTCTGTATATAACATTTTTATTAAAGCAATCAGGCGCGGATCAGCCTTTAAATCGTCCAGCACTGCCCACAGTTCAGACCTGCAGACAGTGTCGAACGCTGCAGATAAATCTACAAAGGCTATGAATATTTTCTGTTTTCGCCTCCTATACTTAGACATTAGATGGTGTAATACAAAGATCTGTTCTCCGGTTGAGCGATTTGCCCTAAATCCCGCCTGCTCCTCTGCCACTATGTTGTGCAGATCGCACCATTCCCTTAGGCGGTGCAAGAGGAGGGCAGCATACACCTTAGCTATTACGCATAGCAAGGTAATAGGCCTGTAGTTATTAGGGTTAGATTTAATTCCTTTCTTGAAAATGGGGACCACCGTCCCCATTTTCCACATCTCCGGGATAGTAATGGTGCTGTTAACTAAAGTAAACAGGTTTGCCAGGGCACCCAAACCCCAGTCCGGAAGGGCCTTCAAAAATTCACCGGGTACAAAGTCCGGTCCAACCGCTTTCCCCCTTTTAAGAGCGTTTACTACTAAAAAAACCTCCTGTGGGAGTATAGGATCCCACTGGGGGAACTCTTTATCACGGGACGGGGTCTTCCCCTTCTCTTGATCAACTAGTGCATATAGAGCTGAAAAATGAGAAGTCCAAACTAAAGAAGGCATGGCTGCCTCTCTAGACAGACCACTATAAGGTTTAGAGCAATTAACCAATTCCCAGAACTGTTTCCCATCTTTCCTTTCCACAGCTTCCTGAAGCGCTACCCATCGTGCATGAAAATAATTCCCTTTTTTAGTTCTCAACATTGCCTTATAGTAAATTCTCAGCTCTCTATATCTCAAGTATAGTTGCTTGTTTTTGTTCGAATGGAGTCTCTGTGCTAGCTGTCTTAGAGAAGTTCTTATCGCCCGGCAATCCCCATCCCACCACCCCATTCTCCCCTTAGAAGTGGATACTTTCCTGGGATCTTGTGTCCTTGTTACTAGAGGACATAGTTGTTCCACTAATAATTCCCAGATTTCTATAGCCTCTCCCACAGAGGTAGCAGATTGCAAATTCTTGAACTGTGTCTGAATATCCATCTCCTCCAGGAATTTAGCAACACTTTCAGCTACAAGAGGGGACCACCGGCGTACCCCCTTTAATTGCTCCGCCCGCTTCCCACCAGGTTCTCCCAGTTGGTTTATCCCTTTGCTGTGTTCTAGTGTAGCAAAGAGAAATCCCACCTGAATGGGGAAATGATCGCTCTGGTGTTGAGTCCCTATCACTAGATGGTCTACAAATTGGGCCAACCCTTGAGAAACAATGGCGTAGTCAATAACACTACTGCCAAGCGGGCCCACAAATGTTAGATTGCCCTGCTCATCTCCCCTGGTATTACCATTCAGGATTAATAAAGCCCACTCCAGAACCATCCTGTATAAGCCCAAACCTGCTGTGTTAGTATTCCTATCCTGCGATACCCTCTCCCGGTTACAGTCATTAATAAAATAAGACTCTTCCCCATTGCCCAATCTATCATAGATTTCTACACTTGACGCACCCACCCGAGCATTTAGATCTCCTACCATCACTATCTCATCCTCTGGGAAATTCTGGAAGTGAGCCTCCAGCTCCTCGCCTAGCATCTGCCACAGGGGTTGACCCACCCCCATAGGGGGGTTATAAACATTAATCAAAAGTATACCCCCCACGAGCCCAGGCACCAAAATGCGAATAGCTAATGCATTGTAGGGTAGTGACTTCCACCCCAATTCCTGGGCCTTAAGAGAATCACTAAGCATGGTAATAAGGCCTCCTGAAGGACGTCCTCTGCCTCCTGTAGGTACTGCAGGGATAGTCCATATAGTATATCCCTGTGAACTAGGGGGGTTCTGTACACACCAAGATTCCTGGAGGCAAATTATATCGAATTGGGCCAGATATGTACAAACCTCCTTATCTTTCACCTTGGAAAGCCATCCTGCCACATTCCAGGAGACTAGCCGAAGGTTGACATTCTCCTCCCTCCCCTGTAGTCATTCTATCTGGCCCCCATCCCTTAATTTACTAAGTGTAGAATCTAATACAGATCTTCCCATGTCCTCAGGGGCCATCCTCTCTTCAAGGGAGGGCATACTAGTTTGTAAATTACCCTCTTCTAGAATGTCCGAACTGGACAATAATGCAATTGGAGCTAAATGCAATTTCTCTGGAGTAGAGGTGGAAATTGCTATTTTAGAAACCTCCAGGTGATCTTTAGATTGGCCACAGATTGAAAGGAGCTGAACTTTCAGTGAGGGCGAGGATCTTCCCCGGACTCCAAAGCTCTTTTGGTTGGCTTCCTGCCTCCTTGAGATTGCGTCACGATCGCGCACTCGGATCATCTGCCTATGCAGCTGTGGATAGGCATATAAAAGAATTGGCACTGAAAGCATCAATAGTGTCTAGAGGTATTAATACATTTGCATCTGGGTCTCTAGAGGCCCTGGTATCTCAAATTCTTAAAGTATTTATGGCTAAGGTTAGGAATTTGGTTACATATGGGGCAGAGATATTTGATGGGCCCTGTTGTTCAAGGTTAGAAGTTGTGCAAAACAAGTTTTTGTGTGGTATTCTGGGAGTGCCACAGGCGGTCCCAGGATCAGTTCTTAGGGCAGAAACTGGAGTATGTTCTATCTTGGATCAGATTAAAATAAAGGGTCTAAGTTATTAGACGAAGTTCTGTACTCAGGAGGCTTCAAGCTTAACCTCTCTATGTTTACAAGAAGAACTAGAGCAAAAGCAGTGCCCCTTGTATCCGTGGTTGAGCAAGATCATGCAACAAATGAGAGGTATTGGGCTATCCGTGGAATTTTTTATCTACTAAGGATCAGGGTAGAGTGGGAACATAATTAAATCTAGGGTGAAGGATATTGGGAAGCAAGATGATATTGCAGCTTTGGCTGACTGGAAAGCTGCACCGAATTACTATCGAATTAAACAGTTGCATGGCTTTGAATTATACCTTGATTGGCTTTCTAAATGCTGTATACGTAGATCTTTCACTCAAGTACGTATGCAGCTGTTTAAATCTGCTATAATTCAAGGAAGATATCTGAATCAACCATATGTAAATCATAACTGTCCATGTAGTGATACTCACCTGGATGATGATATTCATATTATTTTTCATTGCCCTTTATATGAAGAGCTTAGGCAGGCATGGTTAACCCCTCTGTGGCAAGAGTATCCTTACTTATCTGCCCAATCTCGTTTAGAGCAATTACTCACTTCAAGGGAAATTGTAGTGGTAAGGGCGGTTGCTACCTTTGTTTATTTGGCTACCCAGAAAAGGGAGGTTTTTGTAGCTTGTAATGAAGTGGGCCCATAAAGGTAAAATCTTATGTGGTAAGCACCAGCGGTCTTTTTCTACCTTTGGGAACAAGGGGAGGTGGGAGTAGTATGGTTGGATTGTTGGGAACTACTGATTGATTGTTATTAGTAAATTTATGGAGGTCTAGCGTGGATTTAAATGGCCAGAGATGGATAGTGATTAAAAAGCCTGAACTTGTTATTATTTCAGGGGACAAGCCCTGCCGCAGTACCCCCCGTAGAAGATTAAGGCAATTTTCTTAACCCTTGGTCAGTCTCTTTTTGTGTGAAAGTTGTATGGTGATAAAAGATGTTATTATTTTTAAGGAATATTACGATGGTTGTATTTTTATATTATTGTGATGTTGTTGTTGTTGTTTATTATATTATTATATGTATGTTTTGTGGCTATGGCAGAAGCTAGTCAATAAAAGCTATTGATACGGGACACAGCTCTGGGAGGAGGGTCAGACATCACCTCAGCTACAGCAATCTCCTCTGCGGCACTAGTGTCTGCCACTTCCTCACTGTCTGTGATCATGGTGATGTCCCATGAAGGGGAGTACTGGTACCCAGAGGCTAGACTGCCCATGCCCGCCATGCTACTGGCACTCTCCCTGTGCCTCCCTCTGTAGCTGCTAGTCCTGCTGCTGCTACTCCTCTCCCTACTGAGATTGCCAGGGGATCAGGCCCTGCCTCTAGCAGCCGGGGTGGGATCCACCAGCTCTGGACTGCTGGGGATTGCCTCGACTATGGGGGATATGGGTGGCCCTAGAGAAACATTGGAAGCAGCACCACCACCAGCAGAGACAGATGCAGCCTCAAGTCCTGCAGGCCTTCCAGTGCCCTGCATGGCAGTGGAGGAGGGCACTGCCAGGAGGCAATGCTGAGCCACTGAAGCTTGTTGCCGTAAAGCAGGCCTGCTGATTTGGGGTGGTGGTGATGTTGTCTGCCTCTGGCTACGGCTGCTGCCTGCTGCCACTCCCTTGGCATGCCCCCTCCTGCCTCTGACACATGCCCCATTGCCTCCCCTATGGGCAGCAGACCGGCCTCTCCTTCCCTTCTCCATTTCTCCGTACAAAATATTGTTTTTATATGACTTTTTTAAAAAAAAAAATTTTTTAATCTAATATTATATCTATCTATCTACACTAAATCTAACTGCTATTAACTATTCTAAATGCTATGAACTAAATGGATTATCTAAAAAGTACACAAGCCTATTCCTATAAACACTAAAACTAAATCACTAACGCTATCTCTATCACTAAGTTATCTCCTACAACTGTCTACTATCGCTAACGTATATATAGGATGCGGGAAATCACAAACAACACAAGGAGGGGTACAAAACTGAAATGAAACCTAAATAAATCTAATAATCCTACTCTAAATGAAAAAACGGGAAGGGAAGGGAATCTGGGATGGAATATATGTGAGAGGGAGAGGATTCAATGGAGGGGGGAGGGAGGGAGGAAGATTGATCACAGGGAGGGATAAAAACAAAAAATAACCACTAAATCTATCTAAGCTAAGCTAATAAATGAATGAGAATATGGGGGTAGATGGGTCGGATGGGTGAAATGGGAGGATGATGGCAATGGATTGGTGAGCTGGGAAATGCTGGGAGAGGGAGCCTTCTGAAACGCCTGCTTTTCATGAACAGTGACTAGCTCAGAAGGTGTTGGGAAGGGGGGAGGCAGACAGGTTTTTTTCTTGCTGCGCCCGCCTCACTGCAAGCCCCATTGGCTCCATGCAGCCTAACCCGTAGCCAATCACAGACTGTGAAGCCAGTGGTCTGAGGTGAAAAGGGATGGTGATTGGGCAAGGCTGGCTGCTACTCCAAGCCTCTCCACTCCTGGTGCCTGGAAGTCTGCTCCTCAGCTGACTACTCCTCCCTGTCACGTTTGACCTTCCAGTGACACTTTTTTTGGCCACCCGAATGCGATCCAAACTGACCGACCTGTTCAGTCATTTCGACATTCAAAATTGAGCTTGGTTTGGTAAGTTTGGGTTCGGTCATCCGAACAGGTCAAGTTCGGTCCGAACTCCAAACTTCCAAACCACGTTCGCCCATCCCTAACCATAACATCTTGTACCCAAGGATGATATCCCAACACCAGAACAAACACTTCTATCTGAGCCCCGCCTCCCATCCAATATCCTCACAAACAGAAACAGAGAGTCAACCTAGTTTCAAGGGAGGACCTAAGCCACCACTGGGTCTCATTCTCCAACTGTCTGTGGCAGTGCAACTCCTCCTAGACTCCTGGTCTGGCCCTCTAGAAAATTCATTTCCTCCAATGAATGGCAGAATATTCTACTAGGGATGTGTGAACAGGACGGAGTTCAGATGTTCAGCCGTTTGGACTTAAAACTTAGATCGGGTTCAGGGGTTCAGTCTGGTGGAATTCTGAACCCCCAAATGTTTGGCATAGTTCAGCACTGCCAGGAGGCTTGGGGCACTCCAGAGGACCCCCAGGGGGGCCCGTGGTGGCATTGCAGGCTGTCAGAGACCCAGCTGCAGCACCAGAGGCTGGGAAGACTTGGGGCTTGGTGGCTGGTCTGGCACCCCTACTTGACCAGGCATTTCAGGCTTCCAGGCATTGGTGGAGCAGTGGCAGACATTGGATTTCCCAATAACAGAACCCATGGTACAGTAGAGGCCACTGCAGCAGCAGCAGCAGACAGGCAGCGTGGCATGAGCAGCAGAAGGCAGGCTGAGGCAGGGTTCGAGCTTGGCAACCAGGGTGGGCAGACAGGCAGTGTGGCATGAGAGGCAGTAGGGAAGGCAGGCTGGGACCTTGGCAGGGCACTAAGATAGGCTGGCAAAGACTGTGCAGTGTGAGAGAGAGAGAGTCAGTGTTGTGAGATTGTGCAACAATGTGTGTGTGTGTGTGTGTGTGAGAGAGTGATGGAAAAATTAAGATGCTGCTTTGGCCTTATAGCTGAACAATGCACTTTACACATGAACTCTATTGTTGAATAAGCAACTTAAAGAATTAGTGCAACATGAAAGGACATAGCTACATGGAGCTCCAACACCACTAAGCAGGCAGCATTATGGAATTTGTAAATTAAACAACTTGAGCTATGTGTACCACTCCNGACAGCACCTCAGCAGTAGCAGTCCAGATTGAGGAAGAGCCCTGTCACAAAACTGCCCCTGGCATAGGATGGTGTGTGCCACTGCACCATCAATCCATGTCCAGGGGCAGCTCAGGAAATCCCAGCAGCAGAAGGTTCACCTTTAGGAACAGCATCTGCTCCACCAACTTGGCCCCCGGTCTCAGGTGGTACAGTGGGCAAATGTACCCCACCATAGAGAACTGGTATCACTGGGGATACTCATTGGTGGGCAGGACAACAGACCCTTGGCCACTATGGAAAGGGCTAGCCACATGTCCCTCTGAGAGCTGTGTTGCCACCATGTTCTGTCCCTCCCATCAATGCTGTCAGTGGTGCAGCAGCCAGTTAAGGCCCAGAAGCATCAGTGCACCATGGAGGAGCTGGGGTGGGGGCACTGCCAAGTCCATTGGCAGCTGCAGGATGTGGAGAGCAGCATGGTTTTCAAGTGAAAGCCATGCACATGATGGGGGAAATGATTGAGCTTGATGGGCAGCCCTTCTCAGTGGTTGTAGACATGGAGGAATCAACCTATGCCTGATTGGCTTCCTGAGGCCCAGTTTAAGCTGCCCACATCTCCAACCTGAGTTGGCAGGTGGTGCCAGCCTTGTACCTGACTTTAAAGGAGCGGGTGAGGGAGCAGCTGGCAGGTGCTGGGGGTTCCACCACCTACTTCACCACCAACTTGTGGTCGAGCAGAAACACGCTGCATGCCTGCCTGGCAGTGACGGTGCACTGGTGGCAGGACCCAGAGGCAGCATTTGGCAGTGGCAGGAAGGGTCACAAAGCAGGTTATAGTTGGGCCCTGCTTCAGACGGAAGTCATGGATGCTGTGGCCCCCACACCACTCGGAACATCGAGGCAGCCTTGACCGCCATGGTGAGGGAGTGGGTCACTCCAGGTGCATGGTGATGCACAACGTGGTCAACATATTGAGGGCAGCCCATGAGGGGGCTTAACCAGCAACCCTTGCACTGCACACACCCTTCACGTGGTGGTCAGTGATGCTCTGGGCTTGGGGGAGAAGGGGATTGGGGTAGGCACCCTTAGCTCACTGAGTGAGTGGGTGAGAAAGCTGGCCAGTTTATTTAACTGGAGCATGAAGGGCAGTGACCTCCTCTGGGCAAAGCAGGCTGAGCAAGGCTCCCCAGTGCACCAGCAGGTGCAGGATGTGTCCACCAGGTGGAATTCCACATTCCTGGTGCTCAAGCAGTTTCTTGAGCCTTAGATCAGGTTCAAATGGTGACAGATAATGGGGCACCTCCAGGGTACGATGGGACAGAATGGGATATCCTGGCTCACACAGTCTTTGTTCTGAGACTGTTCCTGCCCATGATGGATACCATAAGCTCCTCCATGGCCACCAACAGCCAGTTGACCCCTCTGGTGCAGTCTCCTCAGGAGGCTGGAGGAGATTCTCCAGCAGAAGGATTGTGGCCCTTAGGGCAAGAAGCTGAGATGGTTGCCCTGGTGTGGCAGTTGAAGTCAGGGATGAAGGCACAGTTTGATGAGCTCCTGCAGTGGGAGTGTCATGGGGGAGGAGGGAAGAGGGGGATGGTTCTGTAAAAGGGGAGAAGGGAATGGGAAAACAAAGGGGTCAGGAGACAAAGGGAAGGGGTGGCTCTCTCTCTCTATGAGATGTCTATCAGAGGAAAAAAGGTACCTCAGGGTCTTATGTGGGCTTTCCCCCCAATACAGAGGGAAACCCGACTCATCTTAGGGGGGTTCAGAGAGGAAGCCAAATGCCCCAGAGAGGAAAGACAACAGACAGGTCTTCCAGGTATTCAGAGGACTATACCGGGTCCAGGAAACCATGACAAATAGTGCTGGAGGAAAGGGGGAGGGGAAAGCCCTGGGTACGGGAAAGGGAAGAAGGAGAGGGTGGAGATATGAAGGACAGGACTTGCACTCCAGAAGGGAGGAAGGGTGTTAGGTAGAACTGGAGGGCAGGAGAACGAGGAGAATGAAGGGCGGGAACAGGGAACCCACACCCCAGGACCCAAATTCACACACCCACACATAGACAATAACCAAAACAGACAAGGGAAACGCACTCAGACACTCACTGCAAATCACCCCAGGGGGGAGGAGGGGCATGAGAAGCAGGCACACACTCCAAACATTCCGGGTAGCAATACAGGCAGGTTTAAGTCTCCACACACACAAGGGGCCAGCCCCTCATAAATGATTACCGGTGGTGGATCCTGACCCTGCTGGTACACTTTATAGCCACAGCATATAGCAGCGCTAATGCGCTCAGGGCGGGGCCCCCACCTGCCACTGAACGTGACGCATCACTGAGCGTACCTCATATCTGGCCGTGATTCCATGTGCCATGCAGATGTGGGGTAGCTCCGCCTCCTGGCTGCGGTGACTGCAGCCCTCCCAGCTCCTGTGCATGCCAGGTAATTGCCGGGCAATGCAAGACACACCAACTGCCCGAGACAGAGCGAGGCGCACCCTGACAAAGAGGAATATGTGTTGGCAACCATGCTTAGACCCCAGGGTCAAGGGCCACATGGAATTCCAGACAGCTCTCTATGTCCACTAGAAGGGTGAGCTGGTGGAGAGGGTCTTGCAGCTATAGAGGGCTCTATAGAGTGCACAGCAGCAGGACACCCCTGGAGATGGTGGGAGTGGCAGCAGCCATTGGGGTCTCTCCCTGCCCCAAGTCCTAGCAGTAGCCGCACCAGCAGCATGCTGAGCAGCAGCAGCACCCCTGTTGCTTCTGGATGATGTGGATGGACAGCCCTCCCTGCCTGGAACGTAGGCCCCAGAATCCTGATGGTGGGTCCTGGGACAGGAGTGACAGCTTCTACATGAAGCAGAACAACAACCCTCCCTGCC
Source organism: Sphenodon punctatus (assembly GCA_003113815.1). Taxonomy (NCBI): domain Eukaryota; kingdom Metazoa; phylum Chordata; class Lepidosauria; order Sphenodontia; family Sphenodontidae; genus Sphenodon; species Sphenodon punctatus. Next base: position 89,204 of record QEPC01001975.1, on the reverse strand, counting down.
TGGAACATAGGCCCCAGAACCCTGAAGGTTGGTCCTGGGGCTGGAATGGCTGGTTGTTACTTGATGCAGTGGAATGACAGCTCCCCGTGAGCAGAATTCAGGTCCCAAAACCCTGACGGCAGCTTCTAGATGAAGTGGCACAGACAGCCCTCCCTGCCTGGAATCTAGGCCCCAAAAACCTGAGGGTGGATCCTGGGGCTGGAGTGGCAGCTTCTGGATGACATGGAATGACGGCTCCCCATGAGCGGAATGACGGCCCCAGAACCCTGACGGTCTCTCCTGAGACTAGAGTGACAGCTTCTGGATGAAGTGGAATGACAGCCCTCCCTGTCTGAAATGAAGGCCCCAGAACCCTGTGGGTGGTTCCTGGGGCTGGAGTGGCTGCTTCTGGATGAAGTGGAATGATGGCTCCCCGTGAGTGGAATGATGGCCCCAGAACCCTGACAGTGGGTCCTCAGATGAGAGTGGCAGCTTCTAAATGCAGTGGAATGATGACTCCCCATGAGTGGAATGATGGGCCCCAAACCCTGATGGTGGGTCCTGGGACTGGAGTGGCTGACATCCCTACCTGACTGGGCATTGCAGGCTGTCTGCCAGGCATCAGCGGAGCAATGACAGTGGTCCGGCCAGGGCTCAGTCGCTGGCACCCTTACTTGGCCAAGCATTGCAAGCTGGCATCCTACTTGATTGAGCTGAAGATGCTCTATTGCAATTTGGGCAAGCCTTGCCCAGTGGTGAATTTCATGGACACCCAGACCCCACTCACAGGCACACCATCTGAACTATGTCCATCTACAAGACTGAAGAGCAAATGACTGGTGTACAGTAACAGCAGCAGCAGCATCAGCAGCAGCAGATATTGGATTGCCCGGGCACAGTAACTGTGGCTGGCACCCTTGCTCGGCCAGGGATTGCAGGCTGGCTGGCATTGGTGGAGCAGTGGCAGAGGCCAGGCCAGGGCTCAGTGGCTGGCACCCCTGATCAGCCAGGCGTTGCAGGATGGCTGGCCTCTGTATGGGACACTTGCAGACAATGAAGTGAAATGACTGCCCTCCCTGCCTGGAACGTAGGCCCCAGAATCCTGACAGTGGGTCCTGGGGCTGGAGTGGCTGGCACCCCTGCTCATCTGGGCATTGCAAGCTGCCAGCCAGGTATCAGCGGAGCAGTGGCAGAGGCCCAGCCAGGGCTCAGTGGCTGGCACCCCTACTTGGCCGGGCATTACAGGCTGACATCCTACTCAATTGAGCTGAAGATGGTCTATTGCAATTTGGGCAAGCCTTGCCTGGTGGTGAATTTCATGAACACCCAGCTCCCATCCACCAGCGCACCATCCGAGCTATGCCCATCTACAATATTGAGGAGCAAATGACTGATGTTCAGTACCAGTAGCAGCAACAGACATTGGATTGCCCAGGCACAGTAACTGCGACTGGCACCCCTGCTCGGTTGGGCATTGCAAGTTGGTTGGCATTGGCAGAGCAGTGTTAGAGACCCAGCCAGGGCTCAGTGACTGGCACCCTTGCTCAGCTGGGTGTTGCAGACTGGCTGGCCTCAATTTTGGAAACTTGTGGACAATTAAGTGAAACAAAAGCCCTTCCTGCCTGGAACATAGGCCCAAGAACCCTGATGGTGGGACCTGGGGATGGAGTGGCTGGCACCCCTGCTTGGCTGGGCATTGCAGGCTGGCTGGCATTGGTGAAGCAGTGGCAGAGGCCTGGCCATGGTTCAGTGGCTGGCAGCCCTGCTCAGTCAGGCATTGCAGACTGGCTGGCCTCTGTGTAGGATACTTGTGGACAATGAAGTGAAATGACTGCCCTCCCTGACTGGAATGTAGGCCCCCAAACCCTGACAGTGGGTCTGGGGCTGGAGTGACTGGCACCCCTTCTCATCTGGGCATTGCAGACTGTCTGGAATTAGTGGAGCAGCAGCAGAGGCCCAATTAGAGCTTGAATTGCTGGCACCCCAGCTTGGCCAGGCATTGCAGGCTTGCTGGCACTGGTAGAGCAGATGCAGACGCCCAGCCAAGACTTGAGTGGCTGGCACCCCTTCTTGGCAGGTTGTTGCAGACTAGCTGGCATTGTACTTGACTGAACTCAAGAAGCTCTATTACAAATTGGGCAAGCCTTGCCCGGTGCTGAATCTCATGGACACCCAGCCCCCCTCCCCCCCACGGGCGCACTCCTCCGAGCTATGCCCGTCTCAATGGCTGGCACCCCTGCTTGGCCAGGAGTTGCAGGCTTGCATACTACTCTCAGGATCTCAACAAACTATTCTGCCAATTGGTCAAGCCTTGCCTAATGGTCACCCAGTAGCAGACATTTGATTGCTAGGGCATAGTACCCATGGCACAGCAGGGGCATCAGAAGTGGACATTGGGTTGCCCCAGCACAGAACCCATGGCACAGACAGCAGAGGAGGCATTGGCAGCAGAAGCACACATTGGATTGCCTGAATACAGAATCCGTGGCACAGACAGCAGAGGCGGCATTGGTAGCAGCCAGTGGTCATTGGTTTGCCCGGACACAGAACCTGTGGCACAGACAGCAGAGGTGGCATTCGCAGCAGCAGTAGATATTGGATTGCCCAGACACAGCACTCATTACACAAACAGCAGAGGTAGCATTGACAGCAGCAGACATTGGATTTCCTGGTAACAGAACCCATGGAACTTACAGCAGAGGTGGCATTGGCAGCAGCAGCAGACATTGCATTGCCCAATAGTAGAACCCGTGGCACAGACAGCAGAGGTGGCATTGGCAGCAGCAGCGGACATTGGATTGCCATGGTACAGAACCCATGGAACAGTAGAGACAGCAGCAGCAGGATTTGCCTGTGCGCAGCACCTATGAAGCCAGGACGGTAGGATTTTCCAGGGAAGAGCTCCCATACGGCAGCAGATGACAGCAGCAGGATTGTGTGGGCACATTTGGATTTGCCAGGGCAGAGCACCCATGGACCAGCAGACAGCAGCAGCGGTATTACCAGGTCAGTGGGGCACATCACCCAGTGTTGCCAGGATAGGCAGGCAGGCACCTTGGCATGAGTCAGGCAGGCTGGGGCAGGGCTTCAAATTTGCCCACAGGGAGGGCAGACAGGCAACATGGCATGAGCATGGGAAAGCAGACTGGGGAAGGCTTGGCCACCTGGGTGGGCAGGTGGGTGGGTAGATAGGCAGCGTGGCATGAGCAGAAGACAGACTGAGCCAGGCTTTGATCTAGGCCATCTGGCGTGTGGGACAACAGCCAGCGTGACATGAGCTGAAGGCAAACTGAGCCAGGCTTTTATCAAGGCCACCCGGGTGGGTGGGCAGACAGGCAGCATAGCATAAGCAGAAGGCAGAATGAGGCAGGCTTTGATCTAGGCCACCTGGGTGGGGGGTGTTCAGAAAGGCAGCGTAGCATGAGCAGAAGGCAGACTGAGGCAGGCTTTGATCTAGGCCACCTGGGCGGATGGGCAGAAAGGCAGCATAGCATGAGCAGAAGGCAGACTGAGACAGGTTTTGATCTTGGCCACGTAGGCGGGTGGGTAGGCAGGCAGCGTATCATGAGCATTGGAAGGCAGACTGAGGCAGGCTTTGATCTAGGCCATCTGGGTGAGTGGGCAGGAAGACATGCACCATACCATGAGAAGAAGGAAGACTGAGGCAGGCTTTGATCTAGGCCACCTAGGTGGGCAGGCGGGCGGGCAGACAGACAGTGTGTAATGAGCAGAAGGCAAACTGAGGCAGGCTTTGATCTTGGTCAACTGGGTGGGCAGGCGGGAAGACAGGCATCATGGCATAAGCAGAAGGCAGAATGAGGCAAGTGTTGATCTAGGCCACCTGGGTGGACAGGCGGGCAGACAGGCACTGTGGCATGAGCTTCGGAAGACTGGCTGAGGCAGGGTTTGATCTTGACCATCTGGATGCGTGGGTGGGTGGGCAGACAGGCAGCATATCATGAGCAGAAGGCAGACTGAGGCAGGCTTTCATCTTGGCAACCTGGATGGGCAGAAAGGCAGCGTGGCATGAGAGTCAGTAGGGAAGGCAGGCTGGGACCTTAGCAGGACACTCAGATAGGCTGGCGAAGGCTGTGCAGTGCAAGAGAGAGAGCGCCAGTCAGATAGATGGGCCAAGATCATCTAGCTAGAGGCCAGCTGGCAGGCTTACAACTTCCAAATGCCACCCTCCATCATGAGGTCAGTCAGATAGGCCAGCCGAGGTTGGGGGGAGAGAGAGAGAGAGAGAGAGAGGCGCGCAGGGTGGGTGCCGGGCATTGGGAGGGAGAGACAGTACCTCAGCAGCAGCAGCCCAGATTAAGAAGGAGCCCTGTCCCTTGATTACCCCTGGCATGGGATGACATGTGCTACTGCACCATCAATCCATGTCCAGGGGCAGCTCAGGGAATCCCAGCAGCCGAAGGTTCACATTTAGGAACAGCAACTGCTCCACCAACTTGGCCCCCAGTCTCGGGCGGTGTGGAGAGTAAATGTCCCCCACCATTGTTGCTGGGGGCACTGGTTGGTGGACAGGACAACAGACCCTTGGCCACTAGGGATGGGGGAACAGATCGTGGTTCGGGTTCGGCCATTCGGTTCGGCTGCATTTGGTTCGTCGGTTTGGTTTGTCTGTTCGGTTAGTTCACCGGGTTCGGGTTCGGCTGTTCGGTTCGGGTTCAGCTGTTTGGGAAATGTTTTGTTATGGGTTTTTTGTTTGTTTTTTATATGTTTTTTTGCTTTTTTATTTGGTTTTATATCTTTTTTGGGTTTTTGTTTTTATATGGGTTTTTTAATTTAATTTTTTAATCTAATATTATATATATCTATCTCCACTAAATATAACTGCTATTAACTATTCTAAATGCTATGAACTAAATGGATTATCTAATAAGTACACAGGCCTACTTCTACAAACCCTAAAACTAAATCACTAACGCTATGTCTATCACTAAACTAACTCCTACAACTGTCTACTATCTCTAACGTATCTATCTATATCTAGAGAAGCTTGTGTGAGAGTGTAGGCCTGAGAGAGGAGAGTTATAGCATTGGAGCTTCTCTGAGGCATTGGGAAACTGTGAAACTTGGTCTTGGATTTCTCCCCCACACCTCGATTATTTTCACACAAATCTTTCTGAGACTTGAAAGACAGACAGCCAGGCTGGCAGCAGCTGGCTGAGACAAAGAACTCCCTAATACTACTTGAAGGACCCTTTATCCAATTGAGAGAGCGGTAGGAGCGCCAAGGCAAGACGTTGCCGAGTGACCGGGAGGGGGCACGGACAGTTGTGTGTGGGCCAGGGGGTTAGCTGCTTCCCCTTTGGGCAGTGGATCATCCAGGTACCAGGTTTCCCAGCTGGACAGGGCTGCGATGGACTTCCAGTCCCCCCGGGGTTTTTAAACCTCTGCAGCCTACAACAGCACCATAGGCGAGCTCTGTGGGCCGCGCTGCCTTGGGCGCAGGGGCCCGGGGGAGTGTTTGGAGTTTTACCAGAGGGCCTTGTTGTGGACGAGCAAACATGACCTGCAAACGGCGCTGACAGAGCCCTCCCATGGCAGTGAGTCAGGGGACACAGGTGCCCCAGTTGAAGCAGCTAAAGATGGATGACTTCCTGTCTTCATCTTCTAGAATTCAGCCTGAAGATTGGATATTATTCCCACAGGCTTCAGCTTCTAGTTATGATCTATCTCAGATCAGTAGGGATGGGCGAATGCGGTTCGGAAGTTCGGAGTTCGGCCCGAATTCAGCCTGTTCGGATGACCGAACATGAACCCGAACCCGAACATGAACATACCGAACAAAACCAAACACTGAACGGCAAAATGGCTGAACAGTTCGGTCAGTTCGGATCGCATTCGGGTGAGTTCGGGTGGCAAAAAAGGTTCACTGTAAGGTGACAGGGAGGGGTAGTACTAGTCACTGAGGAGCAGACTTCCAGGCACCAGGGGTGGAGAGGCTTGCAAGAAATGAAACTATCTGCCTCCTCCCTTCCCAACACCTTCTGAGCTAGTCACTGTTCCTGAACAGCAGGCGTTGAGTAGGATTATTAGATTGCTTTAAGTTTCATTTCAGTTTTGTACTGAAAT
>QEPC01001975.1:69806-83041 GCA_003113815.1 Sphenodon punctatus | reverse complement strand
AACAAGAAGGGGGTAAGAGACGTTGCTCCACCAGCTTCCTGTGGCCACACCAAGGCTTAAATACTTCCTGTGGCCAATCAGGAAGCTGGGAGGCAGGGCTAAAGCAACTGGCTACAGCTGGGAGAGGGCATGACACACAGGGAGCAAGCACACAAGGGAGACAGAAGGGGGAAAACCCAACACCCTCACCAGTCCACCAGGTGGTGCAGGGTGCTGTAGAGCCTGTCCAGCACCTCAAGGGCCATGAGTTCAAGACCCAGCCATGACACAAATTTGAAGACAGATTGTGTCCCTTTGGTGCAGTTGAAGTAGAGTCTGTTCAGCATATTTTCTTTACTTGCCAAATGTATAACTCTATCCACACAAAATATCTCTCCCCTCTTCTGGATAAATACCCGGGGAGGATGGATTTAAATTTATTATGGCATGCGCTTAATGTTCCTGAATACTATAAATTTCCTGACCACTATACATTTTCTTATACAGACCTTATAAAGTTCCTGACCACTATAAATTTTCTTATACAGGCCTTTGCCATTTGAAACAGATTTATGAAATCAAAGCCTTTGGAGGAGGCCCTAGAGGTTACTCATGGCACACAATGAAATGCAAAGACTAAAGGGAAATAGGGAAATCTGTGCCAGAACAACAAAACAGGGACATGTGGATTCCACAGAATTCATTGTAAATAATAAGCACCAAAGGCTAAATTAACCTGGTATCCAGGTTGTTTAGCATTATTAGATACGTTGTGTATCATTTAAATTTCAAAACGAGACTTGGGACATGGTATGCAAGTATTATATCATTTAATGTTTTTTTTATATGTGTTATGTATATGATTACAATCCTGTTGTTAATATGGAAACTATGTACTATGTGTTGTGCTCAATCTACTATGGCCGAAGGCCACGTAAATAAAAATCTACTACTACTACTACTTCTATCTATCTATCTATCTATCTGGGATGGGGAAATCACAAACAACACAAGGTTTCGGGCTGGCCACAAGTTGGTCTTCCCGGCCCAGTAGGCCAAGGGATCGCTGTTGGGGGTCTATGCACGGCTCCTTCTCCAGGTAGCTCTCCACTGCTGCTGAGGTGCTGTCGTACTCCCTCGCATAACTGTCCTTGGGCACCACCTCCACCACTCCTCTCAGCTATTCTGCCTGCCCTATTGTGGACGCGCCCATGCTTGCCAGAGTGCCCTGCACATACAAACTGCTGCAGCTCACAATGGGGTGCTGCTGGTGGTCATCCTGCTGCTAGTGCTGCTAATGCTAGGGCTGGGGGCAGGGATAGACCCCGCCAGCTGAAAGGGCTTTTTTCTGCCATTTGCACCATCCCCAGGGGCGTCCTGCTACTGCTATCACGCACTCTCCAGAGCCGTCTCTTCCTGCCGGACCCTCTCCATCAGCTCACCCTTCCAGTGCCCATAGAGCTCTGTCTGACATGTCACGCTGTCCTTGACCCTGGGGACCAGCATGGTCGCCAACACATATTCTGCCCGCTTCAGGAGCTCATCAAACCACGTCTTCAGCCCTGCCTTCAGCTTCTGCACCAGGTCAACCACCTCATCTACCAGCTTCTTCCCCTGAGGGCCACAATCTAACCCCTGAAGAATCTCCTCCAACCTCCTGAGGAGACTCTGCACCAGAGGGGTCAACTGGCTGATGGTGGCCGTGGATGAGCTGATGGTTTCAGTCACAGCCAGGAACACTCTGAGTATGAAGACCGTGTGAGCCAGGATCTCCCATTCTGCCCCATCATACCCTGAAGGTGCCCCGCTGTCCATTACCAGTTGAACCTGATGCAAGGCAGATTTCTGCTTGAGAAGCCACCCGAGCATCAGGAAGGTCGAATTCCACTGGGTGGATACATCCTGCACCAGTTGGTGCACTGGGGAGTCTTGCTTGGCCTGCTTCTCCCGGAGTAGGTCACTGCCCTTCATGGTCCGGTTAAAGTAACCGGACAGCTTCCTCCCCTGCTCAATCAGGAAGCTAATGGTGCCTGCCCCAATCCCCTTCTCCTCCAAACCCAGATCGTCCCTGACCACAAGGTGAAGGGATGCTGGTGAAGCCCCCCTCGTGGACTACCCTCAGTATATTGGCCGTGTTATCCATCACCGCACACCTACTGGTGAAGGGTGCACCTGGTGTGACTCACTCCCTCACCATGGTGGTCAGGGCTGTCTCAATGTTCTGAGAGGTATGGGGGCCATCCATTACTTCCACTTGGACCCACCTAAACAGCCCCCCTATATTCTCTGCTTCGGGACCCCTCCTGCCATTGCGAAACTCTGCCTCTGGGTCCTGCCACCAGTACGCCGTGACTGCCAGGTAGGCATGCTATGCATTCCTGCTCGACCACAGGTCTGTGGTGAAGTGGACGGTGGCACCCCCAACCAGCTTCTCCCTCATCTGCTTCTTTAAAGACCGGTACAGGGCTGGCACACCTGTCGACTCATGGTGATGCATGAGGGCAGGTTAAACTGGGGGGCTGGAAGCCAATCAGGTGCTTAAACCTCATGTCCCCGACCACCATGAAGGGTTGCCCATCCAGCGCTATCATTTCCCCCAACATGCGCGAGGCTTTCAATTGAAAGCTACACCACCCACCATGTCCTGCAGCTGCCAAGGGACATGGCATCTGCACCCACCCGAGCTCCTCCATGGTGCACTGACGCTGCTGCTACTGCTGCTGCTCCCCTCTGGCAGTGATACCACTCCTGCTTCTAGAGGCAGCTGTTGTAGCAGGACGCTTGCCCACTGATGGAGGCGGACGACTGGCCACTGCAGTCAGGAACCTGCTGGCGTCCACTTGCCCTGCCTGCCCACTTAGCAGTACAGCACTGTGGCATGAGTTGAGGTGCCTCGCCATGGCAGTAGTGCCAAGGTTGGTGAGCACCTGCCCATGGTTCACCACTTTCTGGCACAAAGTGCACTGCACCTCCCTGGGATTATCCGCCAGAACCAACTTAAAATGTGCCCAGATGGAGGATTGTTTGCCCCCTCCTGCATCCTGGTTCACACCGGGTGATGCACCGTTGACAGCGCTGCTAGGAGGGGCAGAAATTGGTGGCAGCACAGCTCTCAGAGGGACAGCTATTGCCTCAGCACCAGACATCTCCTCCACAGGACTAGTGTCTGCCTCGCTGTCCCCAATATGAGTGATGTCCCGTGAAGGGGAGTACTGGGACCGTGAGGCTGATGGACTGCCCACTATGCTTCTGCCACTCTCCCGGTGCCCCCTATAGCTGCTGCTGCTACTACTACTGCTGCTTCTCTCCATGCTGCCATTGCCCGGGGATGGGACCCTAACTCTAGTAGCTGGGGTGGGATCCACCAGCCCTGGAATGCTGGGGATCACCTCAAGAATCAGGGATATTGGTGGCCCTTGAGGAACATCTGACCCCGAAGCACCTGCTCCTGCAGCCACAGCAGAGACAGCTGCATCCTCCTGTACTGCAGGCCTTCCAGTGCCCTGCATGGCAGTGGAGGATGTTGGTAGGATGCGCCACCAAACCACATCCTGACTAGTGCCACTGCTGGGAGCCTCTGAAGCCTGACTGCCAAAATCAGGTCTGTGCAGTTTGGGGCATTGTGATGGGCTTGGGCTGCTGCTGATGCCTGCCACTCCACTGGCACGGCCCCTGCCACCTCTGCCATGTGCCCCTATCTATCTATCTATCTATCTATCTATCTATCCACAGGCATGTGGGGGACACAGACAACTCACAACAAACAACACAGGGAGGGGTACAAAACTGAAATGAAACCTAAATCAATCTAATGCTACTCTAAATAAATCCAAAAACAGGGGAAGGGAATCAGGGATGGAATATATACGGGGAGGAGGGAAGGATTCAATGGAGGGGAGGGAGAAACAACACAGGGAGGGGTAAAAAATAAAAATAACACCTAAATATATCTAATCTAATCTAAATAAATGAAACAATGGTGGTAAATGGGTGGAAATGGGTGAAATAGGAGGAGGATGGCAATGGATTGGGAGGAACACAAGAGATGGGGGGCTTGGTTACCTGCCTACATCCCCTTCAAGGATGCATTCTTTATTTATTTATTTACTTAGTGCTGGTAATGTACCTGTCACTGAACTATAATTAATTAGAGACAGGTCCATGCCCTGAAACGTAGACAAGGGAGGGGAACATAGGGAGAGACAGCGATACCTTCACAAAGTTGAGAAGTCACAAGTGTACGTGCTTAACCTGGTTACAGGGGACAAGGGGACTCTGAATGAAAGGACAGTAGGGAGAGCATCAGTGAGCAGTCTGTGGTGATGAGAGGCTAGGGAGAGCCTAATGGAAGAAGCACATTTTTCTGAGGGATTTGAAGGTATAAAAGGAGGGAGCAGATCATGTCTGCCCAGGGAGGGCATTCAAATTTAGGGGGCAGCATAGAAGAAGTGGCAAAGATGTTTCGAGGAGCAGTAAACCTACGGGTGGTGGCAGAGGAGGAGCAAAGCTCCCAAGTGTGAACATAGCAAGAACAAGTGCAGAAAAACAGGGGGAGCAATGCCATAAAGAGCCTTGAAGGTAAAGACAAGGAGCTTGTGCTGAATGCAAAAGGGGAGAGGGAAGGGAGGAGCAACTGCATGTCATCAAACCAGTAGGCAAGATGAATGATCATGGTGACTGAAAGTTGAACATAAGTAAGAAGATGAAGATGAGAGCAGGGAAGGCCAGTTAGGAGGAGGCTGAAATTGCCAAGGTGAGAGATGACTAGGGTTTTGGTAGGAAGAGCTGGATTTTAGAAATATTATTCAGAGAGAAGTGACAGCACTTACCAACAGACTGGATCCGAGGTGCAAACGAGAATTACTCCCTCCACTCACTTTAGCTTGGCCTTTGTTAAGAGAACAGGAATTAAAGGGAGTATAGTGGAGAGGGTGTTAAACTGGGGAGGGAGGCTCTTCCTTTGGGAGGCTTGTTCATATGTAGGGCTAAGATTCTGTCATACTATTTTTTTTCTAAAAAGTCATGACTAGGTCATGGTAGAAAAGATGAAAAGTCATGGGTAAAAAAAAGTTCCATTTTACTTTTATTCAGTGTTTCTTAACATAATATATTATTAGATTGTAAGCCTGGGGCTTACAGTCTAATTATATGTTATGTTAAGAAACATTTCACTTACAATGAAAGCCCCAGGAAGAAGTAAAGGGAACACACCTCCACTGTCACTTATGTCTCTGTGAATTAAAGTCCCAGGCAGGGGGAAAGGGAACCCATCCTCTCCCTTCTCTCTCTTAGACTGAAACTCCCAGGAAGAATGGGAGGAAGAGCAAGGCACGAGGAAAGACAGAAGAAATTCCGCCGTCTCCGCCACGATGACTTTTCTAGCTCTGATCCTGTTCTCTGCCTCTAGCCACAATACGATGAGAAGGGGAGGGGTTTGGAGCAACACATGAGTGCGGCAGCTGGTGCTGAGTGTGTATCCATGCTGCTCTTATGGGTGGCTCTTCTCAAGCTCCGCCCTCAACCCCATAGCACACTGTGCTCTGAGGGGGAGGGTTTGGAAAACCTCAGAGATGTCAGTGTATCAACCAACGCTGACTGTGGTCTCCACGCTGCTCTTCTCAGCAGCACTTCTCTTCTCTGGGGAGCCAAAGGCAGGTCCTCCGGTGTTTTTTAGGCAAAAGTCATGGAAGTTATGGAAAAGCTGGAAAAGTCACAGTGAGGGGTGAAATTCACTAAAAACATGACCCCCGCTACTACCATGACTAAATCTTCACTCTACTCATATGGAATGTTGAGGAATCCCCCCTCCCCTTTGTTTATTAATTATTTTTTACTTTGTTCTGTGCAGTCCTCTGCTTTCCCATGGACTAGGACTGCACCTAATAGCTTTTTAATAAACAAATGCCTATATTTCTGAGTTTCCGAGGATCGGCTCTGAGTCCACACCTTGGTAACTCGGCTGAATACTTGATAATTGATACTTGGTAAAATACTCAGTAAAATAAAACTGAGTACTGGGTATTTTCTGAGTCCCATGTACCAAGTTCTCTTATATAGAACCAGGAAAAGTCTGGTATGTTGCCCATCCAAGGATTTACCCAAGTACTGAGTATTGGACCAAGTACCAGGTAGATTCCTCAGTTACTCAGTACTCGGTAAAACAGAGTCGAGTCCCAAGATACTTGGTAAACATTGCGTAATTTTGAATAACAGGTTTCAGAGCACTACCATGGACTCTCAGTACTTCCTCCTTTGTGTGTCCTCACTCAGAATCCCTCCCACAGTGGCGACTTGTTATTTTAGCTCCCCCTGTAGGCAGCTCTTTGCAAGTTCCAAAGCAAAGAGAGTAATGGAGGAAACCCTGATTTTAACTCCTTGTCCTCCCATTTGTATGAACAAATATGAAGAAAAGTTGTTACTCCAGTCATGTGGGGGCAAACCCCGCAGATTTTTTGTATACTTGTGAGGACACACACACACACACACACACACACACACACACACAGAGTGTCTGGCTGCTCAGCCTGCCTAACCATTGGCTTCTATTTATTTGGATTCCCTCTTTTCTGGTTCACGCACTGAGCTAATTATGATTGTGGTGAACACTCATTGTGCAGATGGGATTGAGCAGAAGCCTGCTTACTTTTTAAATCTAGGTGTTCTGTAGGTTAAATGTATAGAGAGGAAATGGGCCTATAACCATTGCCCTGAAAGAGCCCTACTTATCGAGTGGAACGTTTGTACCAGTTTGCTAGAAATATCTAGCAACAATGATAGTAATTAGGTACTATGACCAGATTAAGGATGTTTTCAAGAAAGTGCATTACTCAGCCAGTACTCACGGTGTAACCATTGGTAAACAGTGGGGTTTTCACACAAGCATGGGTACTGGGTGGTGAGGTGCTTGGCTGAAAACATCCAAAGATACATCACCTCCCCACACTCACATAGCTTACATGGGAGGGGTGAGGAGGTGGGAGGTAGGAGCTGGACAGCACCAGCATCTGGGTGGGGAAGAGCTTGAACACCAGGGCTGAAAATAAGTCATGCTGCTGTTGCTATGGCAACCACTTGTCTTGCCTCACTGGGCCTGTACAGCAGCTGCAGTGCAATCTCCAGAGTCGTGCTGCAGCAGCAGCACCCAAATCCAGACAGCAGGGGTGGGGCTAAGCAGTCAGACATGCAAGTGGACTGACTTGATTGTGTCCCCATCCCCTTGGGCCAGGGCCCCCCAACAATGCATCGTACTTACCGTAATGTTCAATCCAGCCATGTTAGGGACAGAAGAATTGACAGACTGGATCAGCTCATGAAGACTACCTAGCCAAGGTGAAAATCAGCCCCAGCGGTTTCAGAACCTACAAGAAACCCTGCAGTTGATAGTTATGGGTACAGCCACATGAGATTGGCCGGGACTGATCCCTACGTGCCTCCTTGGGGTAGGTAATTGCAGCTGCCCACACTTTGGGGTCAATGAGGAGAGCAGGTCACACAGTCTGCCCACCACGGGGAAACCAGATGGAGTGGCTGCTGTCAGCCATCCCTCCATGCCCCAGCATGGACTGAGGCACCGGCTACATGCATGGGGATCCAGCCATATTTCACCCACCATCCTCATACCCACCCAATATTCCACCCCCGGCCATGACATGGAGGTGCTGGAATGGCGACCATGCCCACTGCTCACTAGTGCCTGTGCTCCTCACTGTGGGACAGGGAAGTGCAGGGACTGGGTGCACAAGTGGCACCTTGGTATCCCAATTTGGGCAGCCGTACCCCACTTCGGGTAAGATTACTTAACACTATATCCCCGGTCTTCTTTTTTTTAGGATGCGGACCATAGCAGCTGGCTGTCTACCCTGCTGTGGGGTGGGGTGAACATCTGGCAGTTGTTGAACATACAATCCACTGCATCGCTTGTCAAAGGTGCCCAAATTGGGGTAAGGCTGCCCAAATTTAGTTACAGTATCGTATGGCTGTACCCTATGTGATAACTTGCCTATCAAAGGAACTAACCCCATAGCTGCTGACATCTGTTTTAAATCGTGTTTAGGATGCCTGTCACTCCCTATCGTTATCCTCATGGCAATGCCTTGGAGCTAGCCAGTGCTTCCTTGCAGCAGACACTGTACAAACACCAACCAAAGGGGCTCATCGCAGTATCTGCATCCAAGGCAGGAGGGTTTCTATTACTCCCAAAGTGCTTGCTTTTTGAGATTCTCAGAAAACTTAAAAATGCTCTACACATAGCAAAATAGCCACCATGGCCATTCTGCACATGCACAGCCCACTGGTGGCCGTTTTGCACATGTGCAGAGCATTTCTTGAGACTCCTCAAGAGTCTAGCTAGATTATTGAAACCCCAAAATGCTCTGAACGTGCAAGAAATGGCCGCTCCAACCATTCCGTGCATGAGCGGCCGCCCAGAAGTCATTTCTGAGAATCTCACAAGAATGTCAGCGATAACAGCAATTCTCACAAGATTGTCATGACTGAAAGCCTTATTCTTGATGAGATTTTCGCCTAGGGTGAATTCAGCCCTAAATATGCAGCCTTAAAAGAAAACGGGGCCTATGTTTGAGGCTGGTCTTTCTCTGGGGGTGTTTTTAGATGGAAAAGAAGCAGACCGGAGCCACGGATCAGGAGCATGAGTGACACAAACCGGAGTTGCACACACCCACGGGTTTGACCGCATTCAGAAAGATAGCACAGCAGGTGGGGAAACCCAGCACACAGGCAGGAAACATACCATTCCCCTGCCCCAGGAAAATCCCAGTGCAGGAACACACAAGCAGGTGGGCCAAACACCCAGTCCAGCCCACTCTGCTCACAACCCCAGGAACCCACCCAGGAACCCACCCCTAGCCAGGAACACAGCTCCAGGAACAATGGCAACAGGATTCAGCATTAGCCATTAACCCCTTACTGCCCACAGCCCCGGGAGTAGGCTCAGCCCTGCCCAGCTGCACACCCACAGAGTGGCTGAACAAGTCGGACAAATGCCAGCACACAATCATAGAGTTGTAAGTGACCTTGGAGGCCATCTAGTCCAACCCTCTTCTCAATGCAGGAAATCCGCAGCTACAGCATCCCGACAGATGACTGTCCAGCCTCTGTTTGAAAACCACCTGCAAAGGAGAGCCCCGCCACCTCCTTAGGCAATTTGTTCCACTGTCATATAGCTCTTACCATTTGGAAGTTCTTCCTAACGTTTAACAGAAATCTGCTTTCTTGTAATTTGAGCCCATTGTTTCTAGTTTTGCATTCAGGGGCAAGAGAGAGCAAGTCTTTGCCATCCTCTCTGTGACAGTCTTTCAGGTAAAGGAAGACCACTATCATGTCTCCCCTAAGTCTTCTCTTCTCAAAGATAAACATACCCAGCTCCTTCAACCTTTCCTCATAGTACTTGGTATCCAGAACACCCTGACCATCTTTGTCATCCTCCTCTGAACACATTCCAATTTGTTGATGTTTGGATTCCTGCACCTACTTCCTGGTAGGAATAGTGGAGGGGGTACAGGTGTCTAGGGAAGGCAATCCCCTTACAGAGCCTCTGTACTATATGCATAAGCAGTGAAAACACTTCCAGTAGCTGGGTTTTTTTGAGAAGACAAGCAATAGGGTGTGTCTGACACATGTTAAACCTTGGATTCTGGAAAGCAGAGGCCCTTTATCAGCAAAGAAAATAGGGAATGTGAAGTGAAAGCAAATGGTGCTTAAAGAAGTGTAGAACAAGACATAATACAGTGATCTATTCCCTACTATTTAGCTTCAGAGTGTCTGAGGTTATTATGTCTTTGACCAACTTGACTAATAGTCATTATGGACCTATTATCTAAGAACTTATCCAATCCCTGTTGAAAGCAGGAATGACAGGGCACAAGAACCCTGAGGGTGGGTCCTGGGCTGGGGCTAGAGTGGAAGCATTTAGATATTGGACAGTGCTCCCTGCCTGTAATGTAGGCCACAGAATCCTGATGGTGGGTCCTGGGGCTGGAGTGGCTGCTTCTTGATGCAGTTGAAAGATGGCTCTCTGTGTGAGGAATGACAACCCCAGAACCCTAATGGTGGGTCCTGGGGCTGGAGTGGCAGCTTCTAGATACTGGAGAACCCACCCTGCCTTGAACTTAGCCCCAGAACCCTAATGGCAGTTCCTGGGACTGGAGTGGCTGTTTCTTGATGTGGTGGAATGACATCGCCTCTGTGCGAGGAATGATGTCCCCAGACCCATGACAGTGGGTCCTGGGGCTAGAGTGGCAGCTTCTGGATATTGGCCACAGCCCTCCCTGCCTCTAACGTGGCCCCAGAACCCTAATGGTGGGTCCTGGGGCTGTAGTCACTGGTTCTTGATGCGGTGGAATGACATCGCCTCTGTGTGAGGAATGATGGCCCCAGACCCATGATGGTGGATCCTGGGGTTAGAGTGGCAGCTTCTAGATATTGGCCACACCCCTCCCTGCCTGTAACATGGGCCCAGAACCCTGACAGCAGGTCTTGGGCTGGAGTGGCTGTTTCTTGATGGGGAGGAATGACATTGTCTCTGTGAGGAATGATGTCCCCAGACCCATGACTATGGGTCCTGGGGTTAGAGTGGCAACTTCTGGATATTGGTCACAGCATTCCCTGCCTGTAACTTGACCCCAGAACCCTGACGGTGGGTCCTGGGGCTGGAGTGGTGGTTTCTTGATGCGTTGAATGATGGGTCTCTGTGAGTAGAATGATGGGCCCAAGAACCCATGGCAAAGACAGCATATAGGCCTCACCTGGGGTCCATTGGCACTAGCACCAGAAGACATTGGTTGACAGGGTATGGAACCCTTGCCACAGACAGCATATAGGCCTGGCCTGGGGGCCATTGGCACCAGCAGACATTGGTTGCCAGGGTACAAAACCCTTGGCACAGATGGCATATGGGCCTGGCCTGGGGGCCATTGGCACCAGCAGACAGTGGGTTACCAGGGTACAGAACCCTTGGCACTGACAGAATATAGGCCTGGGGGCCATTGGCACTAGCAGCATCAGACATTGGTTGCCAGGGCAGTCAGTCAGGTGGTGTGGCATGAGCAGCAGTAGAGAAGACTGAGGCAGGGGTCAAGCTTTGCAACCTTGGCAGGCAGGCAGACAGGCAGGCAACGTGGCATGAGAGGAAGTAGGGCAGGCGAGCTTGGGCAGGCTTTGAGCTAGGCAACCTGGGTGGGAAGACAGGCACCTTGGTATGGGAGGCAGGAAGATGGATTGAGGCATGCTTTCAGCTTGGCAGCAAGCTGGGTGGGCAGACAGGCAGCATGGCATGAGAGGCAGTAGGGCAGGCAGGCTGAGACACTGGCAGCAGGGCACTCAGATAGGCTAGCAAAGACTGTGCAGCGCGAGAGAGCAAGAAACAGTCAGTGTCACATAGGCGAGGTGAGATTATGTAGTCATAGGCCGGCTGGCAGGCTTACAGTTTGTTTCCCAATGCCACCATGCACCATGAGGTCAGTGAGATAAGACGGCTGAGGTCATCTAGTATGATAGAGAAAGAGAGAGAGAGGCAGAGCAAGAGGCAGGGTGGGTGCAAGGCATTAGGAGGGAGGGTCAGCACCTCAGCAGCACAGAAGCAGTAGCCCTAGTCCAAATTGAGGAGGAGGAGGAGGAGGGGGAGCCCTGTCCCGACTGCCCCTGGCATGGGATGTCATGCGCTACTTCACCATCACCCCTTGTCCAGGGGCAGCTCAGAGAATCCCAGCAGTGGAAGGTTCACCTTCAAGAAGAGCAACTGCTCCACCAATTTGGCCCCCAGTCTCAGACAGTGCGGACAACAGTGCAGAACAAATGTCCTCCACCACAGAGAACACCCGCTTGCTGGGGACACTGGTTGGTGGGCAGGACAGGATACCCGTGGCCATTTTGGACAGGGCCAGAAACACGTTGGCCTTGCCAGCCCATTAGGCCAAAGGATCACTGCTGGGATCAATGCATGGCTCCTCCTCCAGGTAGACCTCCACTGCTGTTGAGGCACCATCATACTCTCTCTTTTAGCTCTGGGTGGGCACCACTTGCCCCACTGCCCTCAGCCATGTGCTTGCCCTTTTCTGCTGGGCCCCATGCTCCCCAGAGTGGACTTCACACAGGAGGAGCTGCTGCCAGTAGGGGTCCTGCTGCTGCTTCATCCTGTTGCTAGTGCTGATGCTACCACTAGGGCTGGGGGCAGGGATTGACCCAGATGGCTGGAAGGGGTCACTGGTCCCACTCCCACCATCCCAAGTGGCATCCTACTGCATGACCCGCTCTGCCTGCTGGACCTTCTGCACCAGCATACCTTTCAGAGGCCATGGTCCACTGTCTCACATGCCATGCTGCTCTTGATTCTGGAGTCCAGCATGGTTTCCAGGACATATTCCTCCAGGCACAGGAGCTCATCAAAGCATGCACTCAGCCCCACCTTCAGCTTCTGTGTCAGGTCAAGCGTCTCATCGGAGATCTTCCTGCCCAGAGGGCCACAATCCCACCCCTCAAGAATCTCATCCAGGGTCCTCTTGACTGACTATGGATCAGCAGGGTCACTTGGCCAAGGGTGGCGATGGAGCTGGTCACGGTCTCCGTCACAGCAAGGAACGGTCTCAGGATGAAGACCGTCTGAGCTATCATCTCCCATTCCACCCTGTTGTACACTGGAGGTGCCTCAATGTCTGTCTCCAGTTCCACCTGATGCAGGGCGGCTTTCTGCTAAATAAGCCTTTTGAGCATCAGGAAGGTGGAATTCCACCTGGTGGAGACACGCTTGCTCAGCCTGCTGCTCCCAGAGGAGCTCACTGCCCTTCACACTGCGGTTGAAGAACCCCGCCAGCTTCCTCCCCGGGTCAACCAGGGAGTTACGGGTGCCTGGCCCAATCCCCTTATTCCCCAAGCCCAGAGCGTCCTTGACCACAAAATGAAGGGTGTGTGTAGCACAAGGTATACTTGTGAGGCCCCTCTCACAGACTGCCTTAAGTATATTGGCTGCGTTGTCTGCGTCCACACACCCCTTGGTGAAGACTGTGCCTGGCATGACCCATTCCCTCACCATGGTGGCCAGGACTGCATCAAGGTTTCTTGAGGTGTGGGAGTGTCACGTCTTGCGAGGTCTCATTTATTACAAATGGAAAGTGAGCTTTGTGGCCTAGCTGAACTAATCATACTAGATTGGGCTGCACTTTTTCCAAATTGTATAATATGAGTTTTACACTTTACTTTGATATCCGACTAGCAAAGAAAGTATTGTAAAATGACAATACATT
>QEPC01001975.1:54977-66568 GCA_003113815.1 Sphenodon punctatus | reverse complement strand
CCTGCAGATTCCGTCCAATTCATTGCTGGCCAGTGCTGCGGCTTTTAGGGAACTGGGGGAGAGGTGGCGGGAATTGGGTGCTAAGGCCCGAAACCCTCCCCGGTTCTCCTTACACTCGCAGCTACTAGGCCGGGAAGGAACGAGTTATTCACTGCAGACCTCTCCTGATTCCTTGGACTCTCAAGGTTTACGGCAACCTGTTTTAGAGGGGGCATCGATCTGTGGCCAGAGGAGCTCGGATTCCCGAGCATCAGACACATGGTCGCTGTTTCCCACCCCCCAAGGGGAGGCCAACGGGGTGCAGGGGGCTTTGGGGTTGTCAGCTAACACCATTGTAAATAAGGGCACTTCCTTAACTCAGCCATCTAGCCCCCCGGTTAAATTGGACTTTGCCCTGATTAAACAGCAGAAGGCCCAATTTTCTTCCTATTTGCAGCAGGTGGAAGAATTATTCTTGTCAATTATGTCACATAGTAAAATATTAGATGGCAAACTTCAGGCTATTTGCCAGCAATTAGATGGGCTAGAACATCGGTTTGGGGGTCCTAGTAGGGCTATGGGAGGGCTCGGCCTGCCTACAATGGATCATGCTATCCATCGGACTAAGCCACTTAATGGATCAAGTCATCTACTGGACCAAGCTACTCAAACCGCTCCTTTGCAGGGTCTGGGTCAGTTGAGCTCGGCGGATCTGCCATCAGTTTCTAACTGGAAGCTCGATTTAGTGACAGAGGCGTTATTTTTTACAGTCTACCCTCTTCAATCAGTTTACTCCCTCCCTGGGAGTCTAAACTGAGAATAGTTCAACATATTGCAGACATAGTGGGTTGGGTCCTTTTCCCCTCGGAAATTGTCCGTTTTGTACCTTCCAGTACAAGGTAACATCAGATGGCTGGTTATTTATTTTCGCTCACTGGCGATAATGGAAAGACTTTTGTTTTATTCTGGTCTTTTTTCCTCATGGGGGGTATATCTGGCCACCTTGTATGTTAAACCCGGGGTTCATTCACTGTTACCAAAACCCCCATTGATCACCCAGCCATTCTTTGGTAGTAATCATGGTCTTGTTCAGGAATTGGGGGGGAGGGTGCCAAACTTAGCCAACTCTTTGGCTGAGCATAGCCCTAAGGAGTTGACTATGGTAGGGGACCTCGATGCCCCTCCCAAGCCCATTCTGTCTGGGGGGTCCTCCTTAATTTCCTCTCATAGTGCCCAATCATTAACTCCTGCTCCTTCTTCATCTAGGGATATCCCTAGGGATTATTTAGGTCTGCCTCTAGAGAAGACTGGCCCACAGGGAGTAGCAGAGATTTGACCCCTTAGTCCTGCGAGAGGCCCGGTCACTGATGATTGCCCGGCAGGCTCCAGGCCTATACCTTTAAATAATTCTTGCTGTCCTATTGTCCCAATCCTGCGCCTAGTTAAGCAAGTAGCTTTAACCGGTCAGGAGTTCCCTCCTAGAGGGGCGTCTATTTTCGAGGAACTTATGGCTGCCGATCCTATCTGTAGGTCTATTTTGCTAAGTTCTGTGGGTGATTGAGGAATTGGTGGGCCCCTCCTTTTACTGTGAATATTTATTTTAATCTCTTTGGAGTAATGATATTAGAGTGTTACTCTAGGTTAGTTATATATGAGGGTAGGTAGTTATACACCGTATCCAGCTGGGAGGGATATCTTTGAGTATTCCCTGGGTATTTGGGGGTAGGTTAAATGGTTATTCCAGGAATTGTCCGTCCCCTTTTCTTTATTGTATCTAAATTGTTTCCGTATACCTTATTTTTGATTTAGCATTAGCACCTTGGTACCCATTTGTTGACTGTGTATTATGTTTGCTTGTTTTATTTTGTTGTATGTGTAAGCAATGACCGTTGGTCACGCTTTAATAAATTATTGATTGAGATTGAGTCTAGAGAGCAATTCTCTGGTCTCCCTTCTTAAAGCATTTGCCTGCTAGGCTCACATTTCCTGAGCAGTGTCATGCTGACATCAGCTACACATCAGTCAGTAAGGAGATACACTAGATTATAATTGGCTCTCTTAAAGAAACCAATCAGTGTTAGGCTTCCTGCAAGGTTTGAACTGAATAGAAACCTTATATTTTTATCAAAGATAATTGTCAGATTAGAGAGAGAATAACTAAAATTTAAAGATTATTTCATCCATTAATTAAATAGATATGTTAGCTAGAAAAAACTAACAAATCATCCTTCTTAGTCTGGAAAAGTTTTATGGCTGGATCATTCGTCATTTAGACAGGTCATAGATAAGATTCCAGACACCTAGGCTGAGAAAGCCTAGCCTGGTCAGAGGTAGGGCCTCTTTATGGCCTAGCCATTTGACTGTTTCCTTGGATATGGTGAAAGTTCATTTGGGAAGTTTGGAAAAAACTCATTGGAATGTAGCTAGAGATTTCAGCTTGAACCAAGCTAATCACAGAAGTTGATTTTAGACATCAACACTTCAAAACACTAATCCATTGAAACAAAAAGTTAACATAAAAAAACTCAAAGTTAATACATTAGGAACACAGATGGCCATAAATATTTGCTTATAATAGGAAATACATGACACCCTATCTTTGGCAAGAATGTGTTTAAAAATGTATACAAACAATAATAAAGACGATTAAGAATAAAATCAAAGTCCTCCAAATCATCAGGAAAATATCTCTCAGGCTCAACAGGCACAGGATTCTCTTCACATGTGGCCTTGGAAGGGACATCAGTTTTTCCTGGGGGCTGACGCTTTCTGTTGTTGCATCCCACAGAGGAATCTAAACATCTTAATTATTATTATTAATAAAATAATCAAGACAATAACAAGTAAAATTGGTTTGAGGTAGTTGAGTAGTTGAATACTTGAACCTAAAATTGAAGAACCAATAGCAGTTGTCACATGTACAGCAGAGGTAGTCATGTTTGCTAGAGAAGGCCAAGTTGCAGAAACAGCTGAACCTAATCTATTGAGCCACAAAGGAAAATCTCCTTCATGGATATCAATCCTTAATAGAAGTTGCTTGATTTCCTGCAAAATATCTTCAATTGCATCATGTGTATTAAAAAGGGTAATTTCTGATCTTTGCAATTTAGCTATGATGCCAGTTAATAGTGGATATTGCAAAGAAAAGTGAGGTACGAAAAATGTAACCTGAGAATTAATTGATCCCAAATTAGGAGGTGGGAACATTTGTTTATCATAGCAAGTGATTGTGCTATTCACGGTCACTATGGAGGGTTGCAAAGCTGGAATATTGCATTCAGATTTTCCAGCAAGCACTATATATGATCCATTTGTAAGAGAATCAATAAAAACAAATGAAGCATTGCTAGATTGAATTTTAATAGAACAAGAAGTGGTACTAGGTGGAAGGTCCACAAGGAAAACATGTGTAATTTGTTTGCAAAACAAATATCCAAAATCCTGACATTCATCAGTATGTAAGTATATTATGTTTCCAAAAATATCTGTGTTGACATATTCATATACAAGCTTCATATGAGAATGTGCAATATTAGTTCCAGTGGCTAGTAAAAAAACTCAGTAGTACTGACAATAGTCCAGGGAATGTGCCCATTGCTTAAGGAAGAAATAATGTTTTGTAACTGGGGGTACTTTCAGACATGACGCTAACCACCCTTTAACCACCCTTGGTGGTTATTTATGCATGTTGCGGGGCTGCATAGGGCACCAATACAGCCCTGCAACATGCATAAATAACCACCAAGGGTGGTTAAAGGGTGGTTAGCGTCATGTCTGNGACAATACTGCCAAATCATGTTTTACTATCAAGGCCACTTGAGTTAAAGCATCGTTGACCAAATAAATCCAATTTCATAAATTTATATTATTGGCATCCTGTAATCTAGAAATCTTTTCCATAGATTTTTCCAGCAAGAAATTAGTTTTTCTAAATATCTGTGCATTATTCAAAGATTTTACCTGTAAAATCTTTCTAGATTTATACGTGGATGAAGGGAAACTCTCTGAAGCAGCATCAGGTGTTGCTAATACATGAATGTCATGAAGAGTTTTATTTGTGCCCCATATTGCTCTTTTGGGGTTCATCTGTAATAGAGAAGCATTCATGCAAAAATGTGTACAAGGATAATCTCATTTTCCTGTGGTACCATAATAAATTCTTCTAATGCCTGAAGCACTAAAAATAAATAATATTTTTCAGATAAGGTTTTACGTTTCTGATACAGCGAATATATGGTATAATTATTAGCAAAGAATGAAGTAGCGTTGATAAATAATTGAATTTATCAAGAAGATTAAATAGCCGATGGTTTGGTGAACACCCAGTGTACCTATTCCTAAAGTCTCAAGCCGCATGTTTGAGTGCCAATTGTCATGTTTTGCGTTTTTTCTCATAAATTACAAAGGGAAAGTGAGCTAAGTTTCCCAGCTGAACTGGTCATACTGGATTGGGCTACAGTTTCCCCCAATTTGTATAATATGAGTTTACACTTCACTTTGTTATCCAGATAGCAAAGAGAGTATTGTAAAAATGACCATACATTTATAAATAAGGGAACATGAGACTTTTGGTATATAAAAATATATGCAAAGTTTACTTCAATATAACTAGAAAATATCAGTAGCTTACATAGAATGGTATAATTGCCAATCAAAGTTACATGATCTTAAAACATTTCTATCTTAAGAAAAAGCTTGTAAAAGTGTAACATATGCACAATTCATTGGCTCAAAGATATCAAGACGTCATACATACAATCCAGATCCATCCCTTTGTCTGCAATAAAGGGTGATTTCAGACGTTACGGGCGGCCGGTTTACCACAGTGGATTCCCGGTGGGGGTGAACAGAACAACCACCCCCCGGGGCCAATAAAAGCCCCAAACAGATGTGATGGGACCGGGACCATGGTCGGGAATCGGGCAAGCAGATCATGGACCAGGACAGTGCAACAGACGTGACGTTGATACCCAGACGTGGTCAAAACACCCAGAACCCACTGGGCAGGGGCGGGACACAGACATGGCCGCCTGAGAGCAAACAAAGCCAAAAGGCACAAAAGGCAACGCTCACACAAGGGAAACGGGAAGGGAGGGGGGAGAGGGAGAAGAATTGCACAGGTACCACACACACCAGGCACACAGCCAGCGGAGGCACAGCGGAACACAGAGCATGACCACACGCCCGGGCACACGCACACACACACACATGCAAACACACACAAGGGAAAGGAAGCGAAGAGGGGCACGGGTGACCGGACAACACACAAGGCACAACGGGAGCAAGGGGAGAAGGTCTGGGACAGGGAGGAGGGGGGGGAACCCGGAATGTGCTAGGCCAGGTGGAACCCCCCCCCCCCAGCAGAACAGTCCGCACCGGCACCCCCACAGCAACATTGGCAGTCCTGGAATGGGGGACCCCAGGAGCTCAGGACCAAGGCACAGCAGGGGCCCACAATGCACAGGGAGCTGCCTGGGAAGGATCCAGTAGGCACTCGGAGACCCCTCCACCGCTGTGGGGCAGGTGCTGGGCAGGCAGGACAGCCGGTGCAGCGCTGCAGGTCCGAGGACGCACACACACCCCAGAGGAGGCACTGAGGGCCAGTCCAGGGGCCACGGAACCCCCAGGTCACACAAGCACATAGGAGAGGGGGTGTGTGGGCAACAGGTGTCAGTGATGGCAGGTGGGGACAGGTCAAGGGAGTGGGGGTGGGGGGTGGTCTGCAAGATTACTTGCAAACGCTGAAGCAGATAACTTCCCCGCGATGGTCCCCGGGGCTGCTCCTTGACACCTCAGGAACATGGCGAACTGCGGTATCTGGGGCTTCTGGATCGGGAACCCCAGCGGCCAACCCTGCTCCTCACAGAATCATTGGAATTCCCTGTAAGCCCTTTCATAGGCCATCCTGGTATGCAAGGGATCCTAATACGGTGGTGTGTAGCTCTATGACCCAAGGTTTCACACCAGCATTGGCAGTGGTTCTGGGGTCACCCTAGTCAGAGGCGACAACACATGGAAACGCTCCATCTGGAAGCAAGAAAGGGCATCGGCTACACTGTTGTCCAGTCTGGGAACATGCCTGGCCTGGAACACGATGTTAAATCTCAGACAGGTGAGCACGAAAACCTTTACCAGCCTCATGACCCTCTGGGACTTGGACGACTGAGTATTAATTATGTGGACATTTGTTGCACCAGAACAGCACTGAATGGTTGGTCAGCTGTGCAGATCATAGGTGTACAGTCACCACTATGGGAAATAGTTCCAAGAAGGTATGGTCCTTTGTAATCCCCTGATTGGATCAATCCTGAGGCCAGGGGGCCGCTACCCACTGATCCCTAAAAAACAACCTGAAACCTGCCCCACCGGCAGCATCAGAGTGCAAATGGAGCTCAGCCTCTAACAGAAACTGGTCCCTCAAGAAACTGGTGCCATTAAAATTTTCCAGAAAAGTGGCCCAGGTCTGGATATCTTCCTTCATATCCTTGGTGACTCTGATGTGATGGTGGTGGGGCGGGTTGCCAGCTAGCTTGGCATAAAGGCGGGACAAGAAGGCCCGCCCAGGTACCACCACTCAGCATGCGATTAAGACTGCCTACCACCGATTGGAGGTGCCATACCGTAACCTTGCTGGCAATCAAGCATTCTCTGACCTTCTCCTGGAGGGCCCTTAATTTGTCGCCGGGAAGGCGTGAAACAGCTAGCTCGGTATCCAACTCGATACCAAGGTAGGTTAAATCAGTGGATGGGCCCTCCATTTTTTCTGAGGCCAAAGGGATACCTAACTCCCGTGCCACCCCGAGGAAAGTTTGCATCAAACCATCGCACTCCTCCATATCGGCCTAGCCGATGAACAGGAAATCATCCAGATATTTTGTGATTCCACTCTTCCCAGACCATTGCTTGACAATGTACTCCACCAGGGTGCTGCACCACTCAAATGCAGAGCAGGAGATGGAGCACCCCATTGGCATAGCCTTGTCATAGTAATACCCCCCTTCAAAGTGAAACCCTAGCAAAGGGAAACTGTCAGGGTGGACTGGGAGCAAGCGAAAAGCAGACTTCCCAAGGATGGCACCGGACCCAAATAACCTCACTAGGGCTACTGCCGAGTCAAACAACACATACCACACCAAGGAAAGTTCCTCGGGGATAGCATCATTGACTGAACTCCCCCGTGGGTACGACAAATGGTGAATTAACCAAAACTCGCCGTGGGTCTTTTTTTGTACGATGCCCAGGGGAGATATGATTATGTTGGGAGTGGTGGGGTTGAGAATAGGCCGGCCACCCTCCCTTCGGCCTATTCTTTTGAAATCTTTGTATGAACCATGCCCTCCATCCCCGTGACAGACTTGAGGTTCGAGGCCACCCAGTGTTGGTAAACCTCTGCAGCCAGGATCCTAAGACCCTCCCAAAAACCTGTTAAAACATACTCAACTTCTTCTCTGTCAGGGATCCATTGGAGGGCGTGGGCCAGCTCCGTGATCTTAACTGGTGTTGGGGCTTTTGCCCACCAGTGCTGGGCCACCCCTCCCAGACCCTGCGGGGAATGGTTTCCCTTTGGCACTGGTTTCCCCCCAAGGGCATGCGGAGGCCGCATGGTGCCCTGAACAATTAGAGCAGGTGTGATGGAACTTGCAAGTTGCCCGGGAGCATCTCCCGAAATGTCCAAATTCCCAGCACAGCCCCGTGGGGGTGGATGCCCCTTTCTTCCCTTCTTCATGAAAGGATTCAGTCGCGGACGATGCCCCGCCTTTTTCCAGAAAATGCCCGCTGTATCTGGGTATGTTACCCGCCTCGCACATACAATTAAGCCACAGGTCATGGGCATGCAGGTCCCACCTGAGGCCTGGGGTATATGTCACCCTGTGGCATAATGCCTCATCGTACCTCAGCCATGCACCCACTGGCCCCGCTTTATAAGCGCTCTGTACAATGTCAGAGTACTTTTCAGGAGGTCTACGGCCCGGACAGGGTAGGCCTGAATCATCACTCCCATGTAGATGGAAAAGGCGGCGGTCCAATATGACCAATTCTGATCCGCCTTAGGGCGCTTAAAGCGCTCTTTTCCTTTTTGTCCTCCTGATCGGCATGATCCAATATCAGATCACTAAAAAGGAGGGCAAACAGGTCCACATATTCACCGCACCATATCCGCTCCTTCATGGCTGGGAGCAAATGGCCCCCAATTGGGTCGGAGACCGCAGAGTAACCCCCGCCCTCGGGGGGGCAGACCTGCCCCAACGACATAATAGCGGGGGTGGAACCCAGCCCTCCATGTAGGGGTGGAAACAGTGCAGCTGTGGGGGCCCACACTTGCATGGCCTGTGCTGCGAGCATGGCAGAGCCTAGCAGGTTGGCAGGGGGGGGAAGCCCCCCAGCCATAATGCCCATACCACCTGTCCCAAGAGGCAGGGGCAGCGAGGGAACCACCAGAACCCAGGTCCTGCCCCACCACACCAATTGCGTTGGCCCCCACATGTGTTCCCTGACCTTGATAGGCCACCACTGGGGCCTTCTCCCTACCCACGCCACCAGATGCGTGCACATTTGCCCCCCACTTAACCCCCCATTGGAGGATCCTACTTCACCTGCACGATGAACTGGGTGGACGATGGGAGCTGCCTCTTGTTGGGTTTCAGCTGTCTGGGCTCGCTGTTGCACCAATGACTGCAAAGCCCTCTCCATCCTCTGTCGCAGGTCCCTGTCATCCTGTCCTTGGGGTGTCACATTAGTTGGCTCCCCTCTCGGCTGTAAGAAAGAAGGAAGAGGCTCCCCGGCCCAGCCCAGTGAAGGTGCAGCCCATGCAGCCTGCACAAAGCCGGCCGGAGCCTGAGCAGGGGCAAAAAAACCCGACTGTGCAGCGGAGAAGGGCATACCCGCCCCATGTAGGCCCAGCCAATGCAGCCTGCCCCTTGGCGGCTATGTCCGAGTTGGGCCCGTAATGCCCCAGGTGACCAGAACTCCATTGGGGACTCCCTCCAAGTTGCCCAATGTACCTTGGGGTGAAACGTCTCTCCACTCCTCCCACATCCCCCACGCCAAAGACACCAGCTAACGTAGATGAAGGTGGTGCATCTGAAAGAGGATCTGACCAAGCCGGCCACCCCGGGGGGGGACTGGCACCCCTCTGGCCCTGTGCCACCACACCCTCCTCAGGGGGGCGGGGGGTTAATAAAGCGCCCCTCTTCAGACGGGGGCCGTGACTGCAGGACCCCCTCCTTCAGGACCACACCCTCGGCAGAGGTTGAAGGGCCGGCAGGGGGGTGTTAATATGAGGGGATCCCTTTCCCCCTCCCCTGTGAGCTGCCTCAGCAGAGTCTCACAATCCGCCATCCTAGCAGAGAGGGGGATTTCCCCCCTCCACCATCCTAACCCCTGGCACCGTCCTGGCCCCCTCACAAGGTCCCACTTCCCCCATCTCCAGGGGGGGTTCTGCCTCCATGGCCTGGAGTCACCTCTACTTTGCCACCACAGCGGCATGTTTTTTATTCCTCCCCATTTTTTTTAAGGCTACTACCAGAGCATCCCTGCTCCAGCCCAATACCTGCCTTCTTTCTTTTTTTTTTTTTTTCAGCACCGCTGTCCCTCATGGCCATTCAGTTGCAGTTCCTAGCCCCGAATGCGGCTAGGGCTGCAGTTAACTGCTCTTGGACCACATGCCTAATTCAGCCAATAGGAGCACAGTCTGGGTGGCCTAGCCACCCAGGCTGCACTCCTGCATCCAAGTGTGCCATTTGTTTCCTGCCTCGGGGCCGGCTTGGCATCCCGCGGCAGGAAACTATCCAGCTGTCCTGCCCACTTTCTAGGCGGGTGTGGCAAAGGGCCCCCCACCCCCATGCGGGGGAAGGGGCAGAGGCAATTCTCACCATGTCGCCCTGCATTCCAGCCCCACATGAACTTGTCTCATATCCCTAGAAATGGTTGGGTGGAAATGTGTGGGGGGTGCCAGAGAGAGAGAAAAAGGCTCTCTGGCAGTGGACAGCAGTGGATGCCTTTTATAAGAGAGGAGCTTCAGAAGTTGATGACGGTCTTGGGACTGGAATGGCTGCTTCTTGATGTGTTGGAATGACAGCCCCCCTGCCTGGAATGATGGCCCCAGAACCCTGATGGTGGGTCCTTGGGCTGGAGTGGCTGCTTCTTGATGCGGTGGAATGACAGCTCCCTGTGAGCTGAATGATGGCCCCAGAACCCTGATGGTGGGTTCTGGGACTGGAGTGGCAGCTTCTAGATGAAGTGGATGGACAGCCCTCCCTGCCTGGAACATAGTCACCAGAACCCTAAGGGTGGGTCCTGGGGCAGGAGTAGCTGATTCTTGATGTGGTGGAACAACAGCTCCCCCTGATTATGATTTTTGGAACTGGAGATGTAGCTTATATCTGTTTGTGGACAGCACCGCATGAGGAAGAGCCAGGGGCCTGGCATGTTTCTGTGTGGGGGTGAGGGGGGGGGGCTCTCTGGAAGTGGGTGGTGGAGGGGGAAGAGCATCAGAAGAATAGGAAATCGGGCAGGTGGGAGCTTGGCAGCAGCAGTGGCAGGGCTTGTTTTAATGGGGTGGGGCCAGAGAGAGGGGGGGACTCTCTGGAAATGGGCTGTGGTGTGTGGCATCAGAGGAGCAGGCAGTCTGGCAGGTGGGAGCTTGGCAGAAGCAGCGTCAGGGCATGTTTCTGTGGCGTGGTGCCGGAAAGAGAAAGAAAGGCTCTTTGGCAATGGGTGGTGGAGGAGGAGCATCAGAGGAGCAGGCAGTCAAGCAGGTGGGAGCTTGGCAGCAGTGGTGGCAGCAGCGGTGGCAGCAGCAGCGGCAGGGCATGTTTTTGTGGGTTGGTGCCAGAGAGAGAGAGAGGGGGGGGCTCTTTGGCAGTGGGCAGCAGAGGAGCATTGGAGCAGCAGGCAGTTGGGCAGGTGGGAGTTCGGCACCAGCAGTGGCAGCAGCAGCAGTGGCAGGGCATATTTCTGTGGGGTGGTACCACAGAGAGAGAGAGAGCGAGAGAGAGAGATTGAGAGGGAGAGAGAGACTGGCTCTGTGGCAGCAGGCAACATGTAACATCGGAGGAGCTGGCAATCTGGCAGGTGGGAGCTTGGCAGCAGCAGCATCAGGGCATGTTTCTGTGGGGTGGTGCAAGAGAGAGAGAGAGAGAGGATCTCTGGTAGCGGGTGGCGGCGTGTGTCATCAGAGGAACAGGCAGTCGGGTAGGTGGGAGCTTAGCAGCAGCAGTAGCAGGGCATGTTTCTGCAGGGTGGTACCAGAGGGAGAGAGGGAGAGGCTCCAGACTGGCAGCAGGTGGTGGCATGTGGCATTGGAGGAGCAGGCAGTTAGGCAGGTGGGAGCTTGAGCAGGATGCACCTCTCTCTCTATCTCTCTCCCTCTCTCCCCAGCCCCTCTCTCTCTGTGTCTCAGTCTAGCAGCAGGGAGGTTCTCTGCTTCTCTCTCATTCTAGCAGCTGGGAGACTCTCTCTCTCTCTCTCTCTCTCTCTCTCTCTCTCTCTTCTCTCTCATTCTAGCAGCAGGGAGCCTTTCTGTGTCTCTCTCTGGTCATGTACAGTGGGTAACAGCATGAGCAGAAGCACGTTTCCCCCTCTCTCCTTCTGTTAGCAGAGAGCCCCCCCCC
>QEPC01001975.1:22698-34498 GCA_003113815.1 Sphenodon punctatus | reverse complement strand
TTTTCTTCCATCCAATGTTAACCCTGGGAGCTCCTGGGTTGTGCCAGGGTTTTGCCACTGTTTCCCTTTTAAGCTTGAAGTGCATTTTAGACTGGGTTTTCTTCCATCTGATGTTAACCCTGGGAACTCCTGGCTGCTGGGTTATGCCCTGGCTCCACCTACCATTTCCCTGGCTCCACCTACTATTGCCCTGGCTCCGCCCACCAGCTCGCCGGACGGCCTTACTGCCCCTCCAAACTAAAAAGCCACCAGCTGCCCCTGCATGTAGTGCACACATGATGTGTGCAATATGTTGTGTACAGTACACATGCAGCACACACATGGCATGCACCAAGCTCAGACCCAAGGTCTGCAGACCTTGGATCAGCCCCATAATTTAAAAAGTAGAAATGAAGCCCAAATGAAGAAAATGGGAAGACACATAAACTATGAAAAATTAAATGTACAAAGAAGTCAGTCAAAAGAGGAATTTGGAGCAGCTTGATATAGGTGCAAAATTACTAATTTTTTTAGTATAAGAGCATCAAGGTATAAAAGAGGCATTCAGAGAAGACATGGCCATTGCAGAAAATCTAAATGAATTATTTGCATCAGTCCTGATGGCAGAGGACATTAGGGAAGATATAGTACCCCACCTGAGCTATTTTTTTTAGGTGATAAATCTGAAGAACTATAACAAATTGATGCTGCAGAGGAAGACATTTTAGAACAATAAAATACAAAGAAATATGCCCCCAGAACTAAATGGTGTTCATCCAAGAGTGCTGAAGGAATTCAAATATGAAACTGATGATCTACTATGTGATATGTGAGCTATCACTAAATCAGCCTCTGTACCACCAGACTGGAATGTAGCTAATGTAACACTGATTTTTTAAAAAGTCTCCAGAGGTGACTTTAAGAAACCCACAGGTGGAATCAAATGAGACAATAGCCCTCTGGAGTACGTGTTTTAGAATCATAGAATCTTAGAGCTGGAATGACCTCAGAGGTCATCTAGTCCAACCGCTTGCTCAGTGCAGGAAATCCGCAGCTACAGGATCCCTGACAGATGGCCATCGAGCCTCTGTTTGAAAACCTCCATTGAAGGAGAGCCCACCACCTCCCTAGACAGTCTGTTCCACTGTCGAACAGCTCTTACCATTTGAAAGGTTTTTGCAATGTTTAGCCGAAATCTGCTTTCTTGTTATTTGATCCCATTGGTTCTAGTCTTGCCCTCAGGAGCAACAGAGAACACGTCTGCTCCATCTTCTATGTGACAGTCCTTCAGATATTTGAGGATAGCTATCATGTATCCCCTTAGTCTTTCCTTCTCCAGGCTAAACCCAGCTCCTTCAACCTTTCCTCATAGGACTTGCTTTCCAGAACCCTGACTATCTTTGTTGCTTTCCTCTGAACCTGTTACAGTTTATCAATGTCCTTCCTGAAATGGAGGGCCCAGAACTGGACACAGTACTCCAGCTGACCTCTGACCAGCGCAGAATAGAGTGAAACTATTACTTCTGGCGACCTGGACACTATGCTTCTCTTAAAGCAGCCTAAAATTGGATTAGCCTTTTTAGCAGCTGCATCACACTGCTGACTCATGTTCAACTTGTGATCAGCGACAACCCCAAGATTGTTTTCACATGTTCTGCTGTCAAGCCAGATATCACCCATCCTATACTTGTGTATTTGATTTTTCTTACCTAAATGCACAACTTTACATTATCTCTGTTGAATTTCAGTTTGTTAGTTTTGGCCCAGCTTTCCATCCTGTCAAGATCATTTTTAATCTTGTTTCTGTCTTCTAAGGTGTTAGCTATCCCTCCCAGTTTTGTGTCATCTGAAAATCACCCCCAGTCTCCCCATCTTCTTGTCCCAGGTCCCACAGTCTCTGTCCTTTTGTGATGTCTGCCTGCTGTTGGGGACTGAATGAAGAGGCAGTGAAGCAGCCACTTGAATAAATGAGAACTCCCCTCCTCCCCGATGACACCAGAGGAGAGAGACAGGTACTGGGGGTGGGGCACGAGAGAGGCTATGGCACAGCTCTCCCTCCCCTCCCACCCTTGCGGGGGTGGGGTTTGAGGAATTGCTCTTCCGGGCTGCTCCCCATAACATTGGAGGAGGCCAGAGGCCATGTCGGAGGCACATGTCAGGGGCACGACTGAAGGGGCACGATCAAGGGGACATGCCCTTTAGTCATGCCCTTCGGTTGGGCCGGGAAGTGGGGCTGGAGGGTCTGTCAGTGGGATAATGGAATGTAAATCTCTACTGGTATAGATTGATGAGAGGGCCTTCATCTCTCCTGGTAAGAGAGGGGTTGAGGAGAAGGATGTCCCCTGGTGGCAGCAGGGGACAGCTGGAAGTGGTTTGTAGGGGATCCCTGGTGAGAGCAGGGTTAAGAATGTTAGCAGTGGAGGCAGATTGGGTTGAATATGATGTATTATGTCTTGCTGTAAAATGGTGGGGTGGGTTTTCTTTTTATATGATGTGGGGTCCCCTTGTGTGGGATTGACCCAAATATTGTTGTTATATTATATTTTTGTTTCTAGGTTTTCCCCTGTGTGGGATAAAAAAAACCCTAGATATTTGTATTTTTTGCGTATGGATGTAAGCCGCCTCGAGTCGACCTTGGTTGAGAGAGTGAGGCATATCAATTAAAATTAAAATGAAAATGAAATTAAAAATCTGATAAACATCCCCTCTACTCCTTCATCCAAATCATTAATAAAGCTGTTGAACAGTACAGGGCCCAGGACCGAATCCTGAGGCACCCTACTCAGGGCTCTGTGTTTGGTCCGTGCAGCCCCCACGCAGTCTCCAATCACATGTTTAGCACATCCAGCCTAATAAAGGGCAGCCCCCTGCCCATATTTCATGTGCTTGTGGCAGCACTAGCAATCTCCCTCCATGTAGCTGCCTCTCAGCTGAGAGGTGTGCTGAGATCCTCCTCCCTGCAGTCACCCTTCCCAGAGATAGGGAGACTGCAAGGAGGGAGATCTCATTGCACCTCTCATCTGAAAGGCACCATGAGGGAGCGTGATTGCTACTGTTCCCACATCTCAGCTGACCCGATGTGCTAGGACGGATTCTATTTGCTGGCAGGCCTGTATGCTGGCAAGGCTGTGGGTAAACCTAATCGACATGATGCAAATACATGGGCACCCATTAGCCCTGATTGTCCCACATGGTGAGTGGCTCTGTGGTGACCTCCTGGAGGCCATGCAGTGGATGGCATGCCTAATAGACGGGCATGTGGGAATGCACCGGGTGAAGGCTAATGTGGGCTATCATATTGTTTGATTCTACCCTATGTAGATATGGTATAAGTGGAATCATCCTTTCATGGATCAGCAACTGGTTAAAAGATAGGAAAAAGTGAGTAGGAATAAAAAAATGGACAGTTTTCACGATGGAGAGAGGTAAACAGCCAGGTACTTGAGGGGTCTGTATTGGGACTTTTGCTATATAACTTATTCATTAATGATCTGGAAAAGTGGGTGAAGAATGAAGCGCCAAACTTTGCAAATGATACAAGACTATTATTATTATTATTATTGTTAGCATTAGCATTAGCATTAGCATTTGTATAGCGCCAGCTGTGTACCTAGCACTTTACAGATCAATAAGATAAACACGGTCCCTGCCTACAGCTTACAATCTAATAGACATGGAGGGGGGATTTAGTTATCCAAAATAACTATTTAGTTATCCAAAATAACTAAACCTAAAGAAAACTGTTAAGAGTTATGGGCTACACTGTGTCTGGGCACAGAGGCACTTGTACAGGCCACTTTTGGAGACAGGATGCTGGGCTAGATGAACCATTGGACTCACCTAGGAATGAGTAGCAGAATAAATACTTGTTCTTTCTTTCAATGTCAGTGGGTGTTGACAGATGAGACAAGCCTCCCTTTGCTGCAGATTTATCCACCCATGTGAAGGGTGGCTGCCAGATGTTCACTTCAGTTTGGGCTGGAGGCAGCTCTGCACAACACCATCCCTAGAACAGTGGAGCACACCATACAGGGTAACCCAGCCCAAACCAGGACAATGTGCTTCCCTGGGGCTTCCTCCCATCAGGGTGGGGTTATGGGGTGGGCCGTATTCACCATCATAGAGTCATGGTTGCAACCTAGAGCTGTTACAGTAGTGACCGCAACTCTGTTGTGGAGGGCAGAGGTGGTTTATAGGCAGATTGTAGATGGGGTATCACTAGCCCATCTGCTGGGGTCTTCATGGGGCCCATACGAGGTGGCTGCATGGGGCCTCACAGAGCAGCTCCAGAGTTCAGTGGGCTCCCAGTCCATGTGCTAACATCCAGTATGCAGTAGTTGACCCAAACAACATTGGTCACTAGGTTTCAGTAACCATGTTTTCATAAATTTGATTATTTTGTTCATTTTTATTTTTCATTTGTGTTTTTGGTATTTTTCACTTTTATCACTTCTGATTTTTTCCAGAGATAGAGTGCCCTGATTGTCTTGTTAGTTTTTGCATACAATTTTTAAAAAACAAATGACACAAAAAGATGAAAAGTGGCTTATCAAATGAAGGGTGGATGGACACTGTTCAGTGTACACTTCAGTTATTTCAACTAAAAACATTTGGGTTTGACAGGTTTGCCCATTTTGGCAGGCACCTGTTTCAGCTGTAGCCTGACCCAGTAGGATAAACCATATGTTCTTAGGAAAGATGCTAATTGTGGTGGCTTCGGGTGTCTTTAGACATAACAAAGATCAGGTATCATAACCCATAAGCACGTGTTTGGCCATTGTGTGTAAGCACCATAACAATCCCAACAACAATTTGGCCACCCATTGAACACGTGATGTAAATGCCATTGCATCACAAGGACAATTTGCATGTTTCGGTTGAACACGTGGCCAACATGTCTAATAATATTGTGTGACCTGTTAGCAGGTACAACATGGGGAATGAGGTGGCAGTGCTTGTGTGCTGAGATCAGGCGGCGAGCAAAACACTGATATGCCCCAAGATGGGCTGTGTGTCTAAGCAGTGCCACATGGTGAACACAGGGCCAAACCAGTGTTCATATCAAGGTCAAAACACACATTCAGACATCCATTGATGTTATGTCTAGAGACACCGTTCAAAAGAGACATCATATGTGGGGCTGTTACTGGGGGAGTCATTCTAGACTCAGCTTGGTAGAGGACTGACAAAACTTGGGCATGGACAAACAGCAGCAGCCCACAGAACAGTCCTTGGAAACCACTGCAATAGAATCCTTGGGCTCTTGCTGCTCTGTTGCTGCTTTTCAAAGCTGAAGCCACATTCCTCAATGGCCACTGGCCTTGACATAAATGCTGAGTGGGGATACTGGCATCCAGATGGAAGGATTATCTTGATTGTTTTGAGAAAGGCTCTGACTTTACAAACATTTGCTCATAGAAATGAACAAAAACACCTCTGGCAGTAGTTTCTCCTTGTGCAAGAGCATTCTTTCTCCCTGGCAAGCTGATATGCAAATCCCACCGCATGGAGCTGGGCTGGAGGCTTGTGGTTGGTAACCTTTCTACACCAATTTTGGTAACAGCTTTCTACGTGACTGCGGGGTGAGTAAGCACAAAGGAATTAGTGGGGACTCTTTGTTCTTTTCAGCACAGCTGAAATATGAACATGCTGGCCTGACAAAAGCCACTTCTTGGCATAAAGGAACTAAGGAGGCCAGGAAGGTTAATGAGTGACATAATTGCTTCTTTGGGAAACATGCCTAGGTGAATGATGAAAAAATATGCAGCTGAGATAACTTGTTACCTACAGAGGGCTGTGCTCACCTGGGCCATAAAGGTTCAGCAGTGACTGACCAACAAAGAAAGACCTAGGGACAATGGGCATTGGGGGTGGGGTTCATCATAATATTTATCATAATAATATGTATCAACACACTCGCTATTCTATCTCTGTTGCAGAGTGATTTCCACTGTTCATATCCAGATCATGATCACTATGAGCTAGATTAGCTAAAAATGCTCAGTATTTTTGGATGCATGCTGGGTACTGAGTTGTTTGGATGCTACAATTTATTATATTTATTTATTGGGATATCTATCCTGCCTTTCCCTGAAGGCTAAGGACAGCTAACAATATAAAGTTGCAATGCAAGCATAAAATATACAAAAATAAAAACCTAATCAAATATAAATTATATTAAAACCCTGGTAAAACAGCTCCCCAGAACCACCCACCAAACATCTGGCCAAGTAAAGAGGTCTTACATTGCCTCCGGGAAATGCTCAGGCTTTGGTGAATCTCCAGGGGAAGGGAGTTTCAAAGCTGTGGAGCAGTCACAAAGAACACCTCTCTGCGGGCCCTTTCCATGCTAACATCATGCAATTATGGAATTTTGCAGACAAAAATCACTCGTATTCACCACAACTTCGGTGCTGCTGCCTTGACTGCAGAGTCAGACTTCAAAGTTGTGGAAGTTCAGCCTTGTCTTGTTTTGCTTGGATTGTTTTCAATAAATGTCACTCACTGATGTGGAGGTTGTGCTTGAAGTGATGCTGGCAACCAGTTGTGAATTAGATCCTTGTCCATCCTGATTTGTGGAAGTCAGCTATTGCTGGTTGGAGTTATCAATGTCTCCCTCTGGGAGGGTAGTTTGTCAGACTCCCTTAAAATTGTGATTGGCAGTCCCCTAGTCAAAATACCATGTATGGCAGTTGACTCCCCGGGCAGCTATCAGCCTGTCTCTAACCTTCCCTTTTTAGGGAAAATTGTTTAATTGGTGGTTGTCAGGCAGCTTCCAAATCATCTTGATGCTTTTGGATTCCTGGTCCCATTTCAGTCCATTTTTTATCCTGAGTATAGCATGGAGACTGTTTTTATGGCCTTGGTCAATAATCTACACCTGAAGATAGACAGAGGAAACTGTACCCTGTATATTTTGCTATTTCAGCACTTTGATACAGTTGTTCACAAGGTGTTGTTGACATGACTGTTGTAGGGCTGGTTTGGAATAGTTGTCCGTTTTAATGGAATAGTATGTTGATGGCACCCAGTTCTACCTCTTTTCCATCTGACCCTGGTCCTGCAATCTCAGTGCTTACCCAATATCTGGCTGCTGTTTGGCACTGGATGAGGATATGCTGATTGAAGATGACTCCAGGTAAGACTGAAGTAATGATGGTTATCCAACCCTGTGACTTAGAGAGGATTGGGACTCCTGTTATTGATGGGGTCCAGCCCCCTCTCATTACTCAGGGTTGCAGTCCTGGAGTGCTTCTGGATCATCCACTGCACTTGAATCATCAGGTTGTGGTGGTGGCCAGGAGCACTTTCCACCAACTCCATCTGGTGAGGAGGCTGCAGCCTTTTCTTTCTGATTTGGATCTGGCCACTCTCATCAATGCTTTCATAACCTCTAGGCTAGATTTCTGCAATGTCTTCTATGTGGGGCTGCCCTTGATGACTGTTCAGAAGCCACAGCATGTTTATTTATTTATTTATTTACTTCAGTTTTCTTTTATCCTGCAACCCTCCTGCTCACAGAGCAGCTCGGGGTGGCTTGCACACACAATCAACAATTCATAAATAAAACATAATTCACAATTTAAAATTCATTTAAAAATACTAAAAATAAACTAAAAGGGCAGAACTAATCCCTCCTTCCCTTAACCCACTCCACCCTACCCATTTACCTCTCCAAAGGTCCAGCGGAACAGCCAGGTCTTACACTGTCTTTGGAAGGAGGGGAGGTCTGGGGACAGACGGGCCTTCATTGGGAGGGAATTACACAGCCTAGGAGCTGCCACCAAGAACGCATTGCCCATCATCGCCACCTGGGAAACCCAGGGGACCTCAATTCGGGCATCCCCAGCTGACTCCAGGGGTCGCAGTACAACCCAGGGTCTGAGGCAGTCCAGCAGGAAAGCAGGGCACAGGCCATTTAGGGCTTTATAGGTCATTACCAACACCTTGAATTGGGTCCAGAAGATAATGGGCAGCCAGTGCAGGGAACGGAGCAGGGAACTGTTGTAATGTGATCATGATGACCCGTCCCTGTTTTGAGATGGGCCACCACATTCTGCACCAGCTGCAGCCTCCGGACGGTCCCCAAGGGTAGTCCCACATAGAGTGCATCACAATAGTCTAATCTAGAGGTAATAAAGGCATGGATGATGGTGGCCAGATTGGAGTCCAAGACAAATGGCCGCAGCTGTCGCACCAGATGTAATTGGCGAAATGCTCCTCTCCCCACTGCCTCCACCTGGGAATCCAGGCAGAGCTGTGAAACAAGGAGCACTCCCAAACTACGGACCTAAGTGGCTAAAGGTGGTCAAACCACTTCAATGACAGGAGTTACCACACCCTCAGTCCTACCCACCAACATCATCTCTGTATTTTTGGGATTCATAGGGATGGGTGAACAGAACAGAGTTCAGAAATTCGGTTCGGTTCGAAAGTTCGGTTCGGTCAACCGAACTATTCGAGTTCAATCCGAACTCTGAACTTCCGAAGAAAGCTCAGAAATTCAAACCCCATTGAACTAAATGGAATATTATCTTTTAGGGATGGGCGAACAGAGCCGAGTTCAGAAATTAGGTTCGGTTCGATTTGGTTCAAAAATCGAGTTCAGTTAGGAAATTTGGTTCAGTCGACCGAACTGGTCAAGTTCGGTCCAAACTCCAAACTTCCGAACCGCGTTGTCCCATCCCTAGGGATTCAATTTCAAATGGCTTGCCCTCAACCAGTCCCCCACAGCCACCAAGCACTGGATGAGCACCGAGACTGCTGGTTCTGGGTCTGCAGAAAAAGAGAGGTAAAGTTGTGTATCATCAACATACTGATGACAACACATGCCAAACCCTCTCATGACCTCGCCCAAAGGTTGTATGTATACGTTGAACAGGAGGGGGGACAGAATAGAACCCTTCAGGACTCCACATGAGAGGTCCCAGGGAGATGAAGTATATGCCCCAAGAAATACATTGAAAATACATTGACATGTTGTTGATTAGGAAAGAACATTGGCCGGGTAATTGGAAGTTGACCTTTTTACTGGCAAATACAAATGTCAAAGTGATAAGAGCCATGGCGAATTTCGCATGGCAGGCAGAATTAAGAAGGGAAATGGAGCATTAAGTGAGCTCGCAATTTTAAGCCTTGTCGACATTTGGGATGGGCATTTATTTATTTTGTAACCTGTTCGGTGAAATCTGATTTATTAGGAAGTATCTCTCCAGGTAATTCCATCTCCAGGGCCGTTGGGTTGCCTAATTTTTCATCTCCTTTGCCACTTGGTTTTTGGTTAGCCCCACTATTATTATACTGTATTTAGGTCTTGTAAGGTACTTTAGGTATTAGGCGCTCTTTTGTGGCCAAAATTGTCCTGTTTAGTGTTTAGTAATTCCCACACGGACCTAACTATGACAGAAGGGGGTAGCTGTTGGCTGGCTTGTGCGTGGAATTGTTTGGAAGGATGCTGAATCCCTCCCTTGATCATTGATACTAAGCTAATTGAGCAGAATTTAAAATTCCCTGTTATACTATCTTTTTCAATCTCAGGAGAGAATCTAGTTCCAGGGGTCAAATGTGTCGCCATAAGCCCCGTGAAGGGCAAGGCAATTTTTATAGTTTATTCATTTTATCAGTTGTTTTCTTGTGCTTATAGCTTATGTCAGCTATGATCACTCATTTTTGTTTCATGCTGATGTCGTGTGTTTATTTTATCTTTGGTACTGCGTTTTTTTAAACTTTGTTATGAGCTACTGTCAAATAATAATAAATACTACTACTACTCCTCCCCAAGAACCACATGCTGAGATCTCATAGCCAGGAATGAGCAGAACCATGCAAGAACAATTCCACCCACTCCAGCCCGGTCCCGCAGCAAGGCCACCAACATCTCATGGTCAACGGTATCAAATGCTGCTGACAGATCTAATAAAATTTTTAAAGACCATGTGTCCTGATCTAATTCACAGTCCAGGTCATCAACCAAAGCCAGAAGCGCAGTCTCCATGCCAAACCCAGGATGAAAGCCAGACTGTGAAGGATCAAGAAAACTGACCTGATCCAGATGCCTCTGAAGCTGCTAAGCCACCACCGATTCAATAACCTTCCCTAAAAAGGGAAGGTTAGAGACTGGCTGATAACTGGCAGGGGAGTCAATGTCAAGAGATGGTTTCTTGTGCAGAGGCTGCACCACTGCCTCTTCAAGGTGGCTTAGCACTCTGCCTTCTTTAAGGGAGGCATTAACAACCCCCACCAGAAATGGCCCTAGTGTCTTCCAGCAGGTCTTGACTAGTCAGGATGGGCATGGATTTAATTTGCAGCAAGTGACCCTAACTGTCCCACAAACATCTGCCACATCAGTGGGCAACACCCACTGAAATTAATCCCAGGAAATCAGACAAGGTGGGGCCTCTACTGCCTCTTCACCCACTGCTATAAGTGCAGCATCGAAATCTTGGTGAATCCAAGTTATTTTATTCGCGAAAATGTCAACTAATATGTCACAGTAGCCACTGGAAGATTTCAGTTCCAGGCAAAGGAAGGCCAGACTGACCAACCTCTGCACCACCTGGAAAAGCTCCACTGGACGTGACTTCATGGATGCTATGAGGGTAGCAAAGAATTCTCTCTTTGCTGCCAACACAGTCACAGCATAAGGTTTATTCTGCAATCAGTCAGCTTCAGCATGAGTACAGCACCACTGTCACACCAACCACCATCCCTCCTGCTTCATCAGGCACCAGTCCTCTGTAAACTAGGGCTGATGTGGCAGCAGCTGTTACCGCACCGCAATTCCATTCCTAAACCTCGGCATCTCATGTTGCGCCTCACAGAATTCCGCCCGGTACCCCACGATTCTGCAATGCTTCCGCTACAAGAATCCGCAGATGCGGCATGTATGTGTTTCGCCGATTTGCTGATCATTACCGTTGTCGCATAAAATCAGCAGTCTTTTCCCACGTTCCGCCAATATAATATATGAGAGACAGTCATGAGCGTTTATCATGGTTCCGCGAAGGGAATATGACTATGCAGCCGCTGCTGTGCTGTGCTGTCACTCTGTCACGCTGACTGCTGGTGCACTGCTGTCTGTGTGTCTCTCTGTGCCACAATAACTGCCCATTCTTCTCAATACATACATGCATGGACAACATGTTCTGGTTGGGAGTTCAAGGAACGGTGTTTTTATTAAATGGCAAATTGATCTTTTATGTAAACGTAAATTGATCTCCAAAGTAAAGTTTTTTGACCAAAACTCATGTTGGGAGTTTAAAGTGGTCTGTGTATTGGCTGATCGAGTCATTTTTTACATCATAGGACCGGCTCTGAAAGCTGAAGGAATGAAGTGTGAAGTCCATGCAGAAGAGTTTCTTACAATCCTCATTTCGCACTTCCTCAGTCTAGAAGAAGTGAGCTGAGCAACAGAACTCTGTTGGCATAATGGTTAATGTCCCTGCTTGTCATACAATTGGTAGTTGTCATTCAGCTGGTTCAAATCCACAGTATTACATGTAACTTTTTTTTTTTTTTTTAACTTTTACATTAGTGTTATTGTTTGTTTTGGTAATAATATAATTATTGCTGTGTTTTGCTGGCATACTTTGTAATATAAATAATTTAAAAATGTTTATTTATTACATTAACCCAAGACTAATTGATTAGCGCAGCTGAGCCAGGCAGTGTGATGAATGCTATTATGCCCCGCCCCCTAGCGCCACCGGCGTTACACTCACTTGCAGTCGCCGACCGCCGTCGTCGATGCCGTCACTGACTGCCCTGCCCCCACCTGTCCTTACGTGACCACCTTCCCTCCCCCGGACACTAGATGAGTTCT
>QEPC01001970.1:101519-113331 GCA_003113815.1 Sphenodon punctatus | reverse complement strand
GGCCGATTTCCACAAGCGGTCAATTTCAACCACACTTCCCGGGCTCCCCGCAGGACAAGCCCCAAAAGCATGGTCAAAGTGATTCCTGGCAGGAAGCAATAAAAAGTAATGTCTGGCCGGCAATCACGGCCCGGAATCCCAGGTGGGATTCCAGGCTGTGTTCAAAGTGAGTGGGCACTGCAGCCACATTGGCCGCGGCGCCCGCCCATCTCCCCAGAGGACGGGTGGCGGGGGAGCGTGGGGGGGGTAAGGCCATGCGGCTGCAAGGTGCGTGGCCCCGCCCCCTCCCTGATTCCCCACCGGGATCTCCCAGCACGTCTGTTCGGGACTTTTATTGGCCCCAGGGGGTGATTGTTCTGTTCACCCCCAACAGGGATTCACTGTGGTGAATCGGGACGGAGTCATGTCTGAAAATACCGTTGTTAAAATCTGACACAAATGAAAGAATTTACAGCCTAGGGTATGTGCCCCACAGCCAGAAAAGAAAAAAATAATTACAAATTCTAAAATTTCATTATTATTTCAGAATTTGTTTTTAAATTCTAATTACAATAAGAAAATGGTCAATTTTGTTTTCATAATTATATCATGAAATATAATTTCATAATATAAAAGGAAATTTTATATTGTACACCCCTAACTGATATGGTCTAGGGCAATCCCAAGCCAACATCTGGCAGCACCTGCACAATTGTGCAGGTGAGGTCTGACCCAGAGCAGGCCACAGTGTGAGGCACTGGTTGTCATGTCTGTTTTTACCCTGTCTCTGCACTCTCTATCTCTCTTGCACTGCACAGAGTTCAGAAGTGGCACTTCATGATAAGCAGTAGGGGTGAGAATTCCAGTTCTCCCGAGATCTGATATTGCTGGTATTTGGTTGTATTGGCTTAATCTGATAAATCTGATATTTGCCTGTACCGGCATACCGGATTTTTAACAATGGCTGCGGTACCGAATTTTTAACATTGCGGCCATTGAAGTCAATAGCCACAATGTAAAAAATCCGGTAACGCGGTCAATGTTAA
The DNA here is from genome assembly GCA_003113815.1 of Sphenodon punctatus. Taxonomy (NCBI): domain Eukaryota; kingdom Metazoa; phylum Chordata; class Lepidosauria; order Sphenodontia; family Sphenodontidae; genus Sphenodon; species Sphenodon punctatus. The sequence goes on along the minus strand of QEPC01001970.1, from coordinate 112,306 downwards.
AAATCCCATATGCCGATACTGGTAAATCCGGTACCAGGGAGATCCAATACCGGTACATCCGGTATTCTCCCCAATGTCCCACCCCTAATAAGCAGCATCAGTCTCTTGCTCCCGTGTTTGTGTTTTCTTGAGCAAGCTCTATCCCTTATATTACCAGTACTGTATAGGAACATTAGACTAATTGTCTCTGTTGCCACGCTGAGTGAGAGGTTGCTGATTGTGCAAGGGAGATAGTCCAACAACAATTTACAAGCAGTCCATCACAGATGGGAACTGGGCATGCCCATTCCCTTTGTAACTCATGGCAATAATCTTTGATTCAAATTCTCCCCTTTCTTCCCACATCCCATTCTCTAATTCCTATCTGGTGCATAAAGTTTGTACTGATTCTTAGAGTGGCCTATGGGAGGGGAAAGATTTCCCATGCTGACCACCATGGTATAGGGTATTTATGAAATGTGCCCTTGAAACAACATTCTGGGGAATAAATGTAGTCCAATCCTTTGTGACTGAAAGCAGATCTTTTTATTGGAATATGGATGGATTACTGGGGGAGAAGATTTCAGACTCTCATTGCTCAGATACAATGGGAAAAGCCCAACTATTTTATCATCATTCAGAACCATCACAAACATTTCCTACTGAATGACTTTCCCTCACGTATTCAATAATAACAATTTTCCATGAGGACTTNCAGATCAGAGTGGCTTACAGCATCATTAAAACATTTTTTAAAATCAACAAAAGACACAATATATTATCATGGCAGAGTTTCACACACACACCACCCTTCACCTGTCTCCCTCACCAAAAACCTGGTAGAACATCCAGGTCTTACATTGTCTACGATAAGAGGGGACATTTGGGGCCAAGTTGACCTCCACTGGAAGGAAGGTCCACAGTCTCAGTGCGGCCACTGAGAATGCCTTCCTCATCTTAGTCACCCAAAAAACTCAGAGAACCCTGAGGAGGGCACCCCGCAGACAACCGCAGGGGCCAGGCCAGATCCTGGGGGTTGAGGCGATCCCACAGATAAGCAGGACCCAAGCCATGTAGGACTTTATAGACAAAAACCAACACCTGGAATTGGACCCGGAAGACTATAGGCAGCCAGTGCAGAGACTGGAGCACTGGTGTAATGTGCTCATGGCAAATTAACAGAGCAAAGAGTGTCTATTTGGGTTTTGCTTTGGTAGCTCCTCCAACATTCTCACCTGTCATCCTGAGAGTTGAGATTTATTTTTTATTTGATTTATTTGATTTATTTAATGTATTTATTTATTTATTCTAAAATGTATATGTCACCCCATCCTGCCCCAGGCATCTCGGCATTTTAAAACATATTAAAACAAACAATTATAAAACTACAATTAAAACATTATAAATCCCCACCCTAAGCCAACCCACCCACCTCATCTCCCTCGGCAAAGGCCTGGCGGAATAGCCAGGTCTTAAACTGCCTCTGTAAAGAGGGGAGGTCGGTAATTAAGTGGACCTCCAACAGGAGGAAGTTACACAGCTGCAGCACATCCACAGAGAACGCCTTTCTCATGGTGGACACCCAGGAAACCCAGGGGACCCCGAGGAGGGCACCTCCAGCTGACCGCAGCGGCCGATTAAGGTCCAATAGGATGAAGCAGTCCTACAGGTAGGTGGGGCCCAAGCCATTTAGGGCTCTAAAGGTCAACACCAACACCTTGAATTGGGCCCGGAAAACTATTGGCAGCTAGTGCAGAGCGCAGAGCACTAGTGTAATGTGTTCACTCAACCTGTCCCAGTCAAGAGACAGGTCGTCTCATTCTTCACTAGCTGCATTTTCTGAACCAACACCAAGGGTAGCCCATGTAGAGTGCATTGCAGTAATCTAGTCTCGACATAATAAAAGCATGGATTACTGTTGCCAGATCCGAGTCTGAGACTTATGGCCTAAGCCAATGCACCAGATGTAATTGGCAAAATGCTCCCTTCGTCACTGCCATCACCTGGGCATCCAGGCCGAGCTGCAGGTCCAGGAGCACCCCTAGACTCCGTACATGAGAAAGCAAGGGAGGACGGACACCATCAATGATGGGGGCCATAACTCCCTCCACCCTCCCCACAATCCTCACCTCCTTCTTGTCAGAATTTAATTTCAGGCAGCTCACCCTCATCCAGTCCCCTACAGCTGATAAACTGGTAAGCACCGAGACTGCCGGGCCTGAGACGGAAGAAAATGAGAGATACAACTGGGTATCATCAGCATATTGATGACATCTCAACCCATATTCCCTGACGACCTTCCCCAAAGACTGCATGTACACATTGAACAAGAGAGGGGATAAGTTGGAACCCTGCATAACCCCACATGTGAGGCCCTGGGGGGAAGATGAAAACTCCCCCAGCACCACATGCTGGATTCTTCCAGTCAGGAAAGAGCAGAACCATTCAAGAACAGTCCCACTAATCCCTGCCAGTCCTGCAGCTGAATCACCAAAAACTCATGATCAACAGTATCAAATGCAGTGGAGAGATCTAACAAGTAGGGATGGACGAACAGAACCGAGTTTGGAAATTCAGTTCGGTTAGGTTCAAAAATCGAGTTCAGTTCGGAAGTTCGGTTCGGTCAACCGAACTATTCGAGTTCGGTCCGAACTCCGAACTTCTGAACAGAGTTTGGAAATTCAAACCCCATTGAACTAAATGGAATATTAGGGATGGGCAAACAGAACCGAGTTCAGAAATTCAGTTCAGTCTGGTTCGGTTCAGTTAGAAAATCAAGTTTGGTTCGGATGTTCGGTTCGGTTGACTGAACTGGTCGAGTTTGGTCCAAACTCCAAACTTCTGAACCGCGTTCACCCATCCCTACTAACAGGATCAACAGGATCAACCAGGGTCAAACAGCCCCGGTCCAATTCACGGGAGAGGTCATCAGCCAAGGCCACAAGTGCAGTCTCTGTGACATAACCCAGATGAAAACCCGAATATGAAGGATCAAGAAAATTGACCTGGTCCAAATGCTCCCAAAGCTGCCAAGTCACCACCCATTCAATAACCTTCCCTAAAAAGGGAAGATTAGAGACTGGCCAATAGCTGGCCAGGGCATCAACATCCAAAGATGGCTTCTTGAACAGGGGCTGCAACACCACCTCCTTGAGACAGTCCAGCACCATGCCCTCCCTAAGGGAGGCACTGACTATCCCCGCCAGCAGCGGCCCCAATATCTCGTGGCAAACCTTAACTAGCCAGGATGAGCATGGGTCTAGTTCACAATAGGTGGCTCAAACAGTCCCAAGAGCATCCCCTGCATCCGAGGGCGACACAGCCTGAAACTCATCCCACAAAACAGGACAAGACAGGGCTTCTACTGCCTCTGATCTATTTTCTGATCATAAAGTTGCATTAAAACTGTGGTGAATTCAAGCAATTTTATCTGAAAAGAAGTCCACAAACAAATCACAGCAAGCATTTGATGGTTCTAAGTTCAGGTGGAGGGAGGCCGGACTGATCAGTCCCCCCACAACCCGGAACCGCTCAGCCAGGCGAGACTTAGTGGATGCAATGAGGACAGCAAAGAAAGTCTTGCTGTCTGTACCACAACAGCATAGGTAGGTAACCAGGCTCTATGCTGCAATCAGTCAACTTCAGCACGCGAATGACGCCACTGCCGCCCTAACCGTCACCCTTCCTGCTGCATCTGCCACAGCTCACCTGTATACCACAGGGAGCTATGTTGTTGGCGATTCAGAAGCAGATGCTTGGGAGCTACGCGGATGATGGCCTCCATCAACATGGAATTCCACATGGATACGAGACCATCGAGTGGGCGGCCATCGAGGTCAGAGGAAACATCCCCTACAGCTGTCTGGAACCTTTCTGGTTCCATAAGCCTTCAGGGGCAAACCAACCGAACTGGTTCTGCACCCTCCCGGGGGCCGACATGCACCAGGATACCCGCCTGGAGGAGATAATAATCCGTCCATGACAAGGGCTCTGTTGACACCTCCTCCACTAACAGATCCCCCGCCTCAAGGCCTGTGGAAAAGATCATGTCGAGGGTATGTCCTCCAAAATGTTTGGGGCTCACTCTCTGTCTGCCCACTTTCTGTCTCTTGCATTCCTCGCATCCCCCGGAACTATTGTCCTGGGGGACCGCGGGACCACCTCCAACACCAGCTGGGTCAGAGCAGGCAAGGAGGCTGCTGTACAGGTGGGTGCCCAGTATACCAGCAGTATCCCCAGTCTGTCCCCGGCCAAATCCAACACCAGATAGAGACCCTCCACACCCATGCTAGGTTGCACAAGGCATCTCCTCACAGACAAGGTATCCCACCTCACCACCTGTCTGGGGACCAGTGAGCACGACAGGTATGCAACATCTGTCCTGCCTCACAACTTGAACACACCTCCCAAAAGGACCATAATTCCCTTGGCCCAGAATGATCCCTATGGCTGCAGAAACACACCCTTGTTCCACTCCCCTGACACCCCCCCGAGGCCACCCCAACAGCACCCCCTGAGGGAGATCCCCACCCCCATACACCACTGATCCTCCTCTGCCACCAGAGAATCATCCCTCCCTTTCAAAGGGCTGCACCCCTCACTCACATCAAGGGGGTCAGCCCTTCCCTCCCTAACCCAGTCCCCTTGTCCCCCTCCCTCACACAAGAAAAAATCCATCACCCCACCCTTATCCCTCCTTAAAACCAGAAAAAACCTCCCACCAATATTAATAGCCCCCCCGGCCCTCCCGGTCCCATTAAGGCCATGCCTAAAGGCCTTTTAGTGCTGCCGGGCGGCAGGCTGCTTTTGGCTGTGCCTGGCCCAGAAGTTCATCCGTGTGCCCTGGCCCCGTCTCCCTCCTCCAACAGGGGGAGTGGGCTGCACACATTTCCTGGAGGGACCACCTGGGTCTAGCGGTGGCCGCAGCGGCAGCAGGTAGGTGATTCAGGGTGGCTGCAATGACCGCAGGATCCCTCTGGGCCAAATGACAGCAGCAGCAGCAGCAGATGGACACTTCAGGTGGTAGCAGCAGCAGTTGGCTCCCAGACCCTAATGGCAGCAGTCTGGGGATCCTGGTGGTGGGATGGCTCAGCCGGTGGAAACGTTGTTCTGCAGCAGTACCAGACCTGCCATTGGTTAATCATCTCCTGCAGGAAGGAGGATGTGGAGGACTCTTCACGTACACTGAGCGGATTCCAAGCCGTGGCCACTTTGGCCCTCCAATGGCCAACACCCTTTGGGTGTCACCATTCAGGCTGGTGCCACTAGGCCCCAGCCCTAGAATAAATACCTGTGAGTGGGAGGGAAGAGGGTTCAGTTGTCAGCACTCTCCCAGGGAGCCAATAAGCCCTTACATTCCTCTGGAGCTGCCAGTACAGCACACAGAAATGGGGATGAGGCCTCTGGTCTCTAGGATTCAAGGTCTTCAATTTTTTTTTAGTTAAAGATTTTTCATTTTCAATTTTGATGTGGGGCCAAAGCGCCCTGAATGTCTGTTTGGCGGCGGCCAGATGTTCACCATGGCCGATTTCCACAAGCGGTCAATTTCAACCACACTTCCCGGGCTCCCCGCAGGACAAGCCCCAAAAGCATGGTCAAAGTGATTCCTGGCAGGAAGCAATAAAAAGTAATGTCTGGCCGGCAATCACGGCCCGGAATCCCAGGTGGGATTCCAGGCTGTGTTCAAAGTGAGTGGGCACTGCAGCCACATTGGCCGCGGCGCCCGCCCATCTCCCCAGAGGGCGGGTGGCGGGGGAGCGTGGGGGGGGTAAGGCCATGCGGCTGCAAGGTGCGTGGCCCCGCCCCCTCCCTGATTCCCCACCGGGATCTCCCAGCACGTCTGTTCGGGACTTTTATTGGCCCCAGGGGGTGATTGTTCTGTTCACCCCCAACAGGGATTCACTGTGGTGAATCGGGACGGAGTCATGTCTGAAAATACCGTTGTTAAAATCTGATACAAATGAAAGAATTTACAGCCTAGGGTATGTGCCCCACAGCCAGAAAAGAAAATAATAATTACAAATTCTAAAATTTCATTATTATTTCAGAATTTGTTTTTAAATTCTAATTGCAATAAGAAAATGGTCAATTTTGTTTTCATAATTATATCATGAAATATAATTTCATAATATAAAAGGAAATTTTATATTGTACACCCCTAACTGATATGGTCCAGGGCAATCCCAAGCCAACATCTGGCAGCACCTGCACAATTGTGCAGGTGAGGTCTGACCCAGAGCAGGCCACAGTGTGAGGCACTGGTTGTCATGTCTGTTTTTACCCTGTCTCTGCACTCTCTATCTCTCTTGCACTGCACAGAGTTCAGAAGTGGCACTTCATGATAAGCAGTAGGGGTGAGAATTCCAGTTCTCCCGAGATCTGATATTGCTGGTATTTGGTTGTATTGGCTTAATCTGATAAATCTGATATTTGCCTGTACCGGCATACCGGATTTTTAACAATGGCTGCGGTACCGAATTTTTAACATTGCGGCCATTGAAGTCAATAGCCACAATGTAAAAAATCCGGTAACGCGGTCAATGTTAAAAATCCCATATGCCGATACTGGTAAATCCGGTACCAGGGAGATCCAATACCGGTACATCCGGTATTCTCCCCAATGTCCCACCCCTAATAAGCAGCATCAGTCTCTTGCTCCCGTGTTTGTGTTTTCTTGAGCAAGCTCTATCCCTTATATTACCAGTACTGTATAGGAACATTAGACTAATTGTCTCTGTTGCCACGCTGAGTGAGAGGTTGCTGATTGTGCAAGGGAGATAGTCCAACAACAATTTACAAGCAGTCCATCACAGATGGGAACTGGGCATGCCCATTCCCTTTGTAACTCATGGCAATAATCTTTGATTCAAATTCTCCCCTTTCTTCCCACATCCCATTCTCTAATTCCTATCTGGTGCATAAAGTTTGTACTGATTCTTAGAGTGGCCTACGGGAGGGGAAAGATTTCCCATGCTGACCACCATGGTATAGGGTATTTATGAAATGTGCCCTTGAAACAACATTCTGGGGAATAAATGTAGTCCAATCCTTTGTGACTGAAAGCAGATCTTTTTATTGGAATATGGATGGATTACTGGGGGAGAAGATTTCAGACTCTCATTGCTCAGATACAATGGGAAAAGCCCAACTATTTTATCATCATTCAGAACCATCACAAACATTTCCTACTGAATGACTTTCCCTCACGTATTCAATAATAACAATTTTCCATGAGGACTTGGATTTTATCATCCTGCTCAGCCAAGCTGCCTTTCTTCCCTGTGCCAAAAAGCCAGAAGATACAGTTGCCCTTTATCAGAAGCCACCCAAGTAGCTTTGTAACAGTGAGCTTAGTGACCTATTACTTGAAGCATAGCTTTGCTTGTTCAAGAGAGACAAGTCAGAATAAATAGTCCGGAAGATGTTTCATGATGGATTATTGCAGACAGTGTTTTCCACTAATGTCAAATACCACATGAAGGACAAAAGCCATGTAACACCTGTGCTGTATTCTATGTCAAGTCAATTTTACTGGTGGCAAGAAATCTGTTGCCAAATGAAAGCAGTCGGGAAATGCAGCCTTCGGAAGGGTTTTATGTGCATGGCAGAAAAATAAAGTTTTATCACACACCTGCTGCAGTGTACCTCCTGGGCAGTGCCATAACACTGTTCATTTGTAGAATGTCACAGCCTAGGTGAGATGCAATAGCAGCAAAGTGCACACTAGAAAAAAAGGCTATTGCAATGGTGTTACTATCTGAAGTGGCCCTGGAAATCATATTGAAAAGAAAAGTTAATGGTTTAGAATGATCTGAATTCAGACCAAACATCTATACAGCAGAAATATGAAAATATTTCTAGCAAGATTGGAACAATGCCCTCATCTGTAACTGCCTCCCAGAAAGTGACTAGCAGATGCAGATTTTACTTGGTAAATCCTGGGCAAAGGAGGGGGCCAATGTGGAGACTCACCTTGTGTGAAAACACTCTGTTTCTTACTGTTGTGGTCCCAGGTTCGCTCACTAATTGGTGTTAAGATCAGGAATCAGAAGAAAAACATGAGTCCAAAGGGAAGGTTTGAATCAGTCAGGGCAGATGGTCTTACTGTCGATGGTAGTACTGCAGATGGTCGAGACTGAGGTACAAGGTGATGGCAGGAACAAGAGTCGGGACTAGTTTGAGAACTAGAGCAGGAGCAAGGTATAGTCAGATTATTTATTATTAATAATAATAGCAGCACTAGCAGTATAGCTGGCACCGTACAATCAATAGTTATAAACGGGTCCCTACCCCAGGGGGTTTATAATCTGAGAGACAAAGGTCGTAATTACACGAACGTCCCCCCCCTTTACTGGTTTTTCAGGAGGGTGTTTGAAGTGTGGGGCCACCCTTGTAAAGGGTGTGGTGGTAGGTGGGGGAATAGGTGTGCAGTGGGTGTTCGTCCATGCAAAAAACACGGGTGGTGGGTGGAGGTGCGTGTGCGCTCTCAACACACACACCCATCTCCACCCATCACCCACCGACGGAACCATCCGGAAAAATGGAGGAGGCTCTGTGGGTGGTGAAGGGTGGAGGTGGGTGTGTGCTCGTTCCCACCTGCACCCACCGCGCCAGCACACCCATCCCTCACCCACTGCTGCCCATGTAGACAGGGCTAAAAGAGGTGTGATGAGGGAGAAGTGAACATCGGGAAGGACAAGGATACATTCATGAGGTTGAGAAGTTGTAGATGTGAATGCTTAGCTTAGTTACAGGGAAGAAATTCTGAGTGAAGGGAGGAAGAGAATGTAATTCCACTCATGATGAGCTAGGGAAAGCCTGATGGAAAAGGTAGGTTTTCAGGAGGGATTTGAAAATTGAGCGGGAGGGAGTAGAATGAATGTATTCAGGGAGGGAGTTCCAGGCATGGGGGCGGGGGGGCAGCAAGAGAGTTGGAGTGAAGATGTTTAGAAGAGCAAGTGAGTTACTAACAGGCAAGGGTGGGGTCAGAGGAGGAGCAAAGCTCCCAGGCAGGATACAAGAGCAGAGAGAGATGGGAGAGCAAGGCCATGAAAAGCTTTGAAAGGGAAGACCAGGAGCTTGTGCTGAATGTGTTCAGGTAGAGGAAGCCAGTGTAGGGTGGAGAGCAGGGACTAGATGTGGGCAAAGCACCCGCATATATATATCCTGTTATAACAGCCTAGCAATTGCACTTTTCAGACACTTCTTTCTGTATGTAGTGACCTTAAGTAGTTCTTTTCGTGCCGGGATATTCTTCCAGACACTGTCACTCTTGCTACTCTGCAAGACCAGTTGGATGCAGAAGCATAGCTTCATTCCTAGATCTCCCAATAGAGTTGGTGTTGATTGGTGGTTTCAAACAGCTGAACAGCAGCAGCAATGCTAGCCTCCCTGCTCTGTTCTTGAGTAAGGTCTGCCTCTGGCAAAGTAGGTGCAGAGAGGAGTAGGGAAGCCTGCAATGGTAGATGCATCAGCCCCTCTCTATAACCCCAAGCTTCTGGGGTAAAGGCGTTGGAATTCTGGGGCAGGTTTTGCAGGAGGGTGTTTGCAAATTCTGAGGTGCAGCCCTTTTAAAAAAAATACAAATTAAGCAACGAAACACCCTTATAAGAAAATAGATCTATAGAATGCAATGTTCTTCATATAAACTGATACATTTAGTTGTATGTGGTGATGATTTAGTTTATTTGTTCTTTCAACTAAAAAAGCTCTCCAGACATCTTAAATCAAATGTTCATATTCTTTCCTTGAAGATTTTTTTTTCTGAATTGAACAAAGAAGCAGAATAATGCAACAGAGACTTCCTCCTAAATAGAAAACCAGGAAGCTTCTTTATCTCCTTTTCTGCTATTGTGTCTAACGTTGCTGTGTTCATTTTTATCAGTGACACAATATAAGTTGTGGCTGAACAATTATGCACATCGTTTCATGCTAATACCATCTTTTAGTGCCAGATAAAATAAACTTTCCCCTTCTATATGCAGTGTGCATTATGAATAATATGGCTTTTGTTTAAGATATCGGCTGTAAAAATAAAATGTACATCATTCTATACAAACGAGTACTGCATAATTGACTGCTTTGTTATTAATGGAAAATGTGCTAAGCACAGAGATTGTTGTATTGTGATTATTGTATTTACGAGCAAATATTTGTTTTTTTCTTCCCAGTAATGGCTTTGGTTCTTTTGGTAACAAGCAAATGTTTACTTATTGAATCTTTAGAGATGTTTGAATTAGGGATGGGTGAATGCAGTTTGGAAGTTTGGAGTTCGGCCTGAACTCGGCCTGTTCGGATGATCGAACCTGAACCCAAATCCAAGCACGAACTGACCAAACTGAACTCAGTTCCGAACGTCAAAATGACCGAACAGTTTGGTCAGTTCGGATCACATTCGGGTGAGTTTGGGTCGCAAAAAAAGGGTCACTGAAAGGTTAAACATGAAAGGAAGGGGTAGTCATCTGAGGAGCAGACTTCCAGGCACCAGGGGTGGAGAGGCTTGCAAGAAATGAAACTATCTGCCTCCACCCTTCACAACACCTTCTGAGCTAGTCACTGTTCCTGAACAGCAGGCGATTCAGAAGGCTCCCTCTCCCAGCATTTCCCATCTCCCCAATCCATTGCAATCCTCCTCCCAATTCACCCATCCAACCCATCTACCCCCATATTCTCATTCATTTATTTAGCTTAGCTTAGATAGATTTAGTGGTTATTTTTTTTTTTATCCCTCCCTGTGTTCCCTGTGTTCAATCTTCCTTCCTCCCTCCCCCCTCCATTGAATCCTTTCCCTCTCCCATATATTCCATCCC
>QEPC01001970.1:54154-76262 GCA_003113815.1 Sphenodon punctatus | reverse complement strand
TCTAGCAGCCAGGGTGGGATCCACCAGCCCTGGACAGCTGGGGATCACATCAGTAATGGGGGTTGGGGACATTGGTGGTCCTGGAGGAACATCCGACCCTGAAGCACCTGGACCTGCTCCTGCAGTCACAGCAGAGATGGCCGCAGCCTCCTGGAATTCAGGCCTTCCCATGCCCGGCGTGGCAGTGGCGGACACTGGCAGGAGGCATCACTGAACCACACCCCTAGTGCCACTTTTGGGAGCCTCTGAAGCCTGACTGACAAAAGCAGACCTAGGCAGTTTGGGGCATGGTGATGGGTTTGGACTGCGGCTGATGCCTGCCACTCCACTGGAACGGCCCCTGCCACTTCTGCCACATGCCCCATTGCCTGCCTTATGGACAGCAGACCAGTCTCTCCTGCTTCCCTTCTTCATTTTTCCTTTACAAAGTATGCAGAGGAAGGTTTTATTTTATTTATTTATTTATTTATTTAATCAAAATTTGAATATTATATATATATATCTTCTACACTAACCCTAACTGCTATTAACAATTCTATAACCTATGGAACTAAATGGAATATTATATAATATCTACAAAGGTCTAGTCCTACAACCACACTATAAAATATTAAAACTGATTCAATACATACTATCTCTATCTATCTCTATAACTAAGCTAACTCCTACAACTATCTATCTATAGTAACTATCTAATATCTAATCTATCTATCTCTCTCTTCACAGGGATGGGGGACACAGACAGCTCATAACAAACAACACAGGGAGAGGTACAAAACTGAACTGAAACCTAAATCAATCTAATCCTACTATAAATAAATCCAAAAACAGGGGAAGGGAATCAGGGATGGAATATCTACAGGGAGGAGGGAAGGATTCAATGAAGGGTATGGAGAAAGAACACAGGGAGTGGTAAAAAATAAAAATAACACCTAAATCTATCTAATCTAATCTAAATAAATTAAACTATGGAAGTAAATGTGTGGAAATGGGTGAAATAGAAGGAGGATGGCAATGGATTGGGAGGAAGACAAACTGCTGGGAGAGTGAGACTTCTGAAAACGCCTGCTGGCAGGATCAGTGGCTAGCTCAGAAGGAATTGGGAAGGGGAGGGCAATGACTTTTGTTACTTGCTGCACCTGCCTTAACACAAGCCCCATTGGCTCTGTGCAGTCTAGCCCCGTGCCAATCGCAGACTGCGAAGCCAGTGGTCTGAGGAAAAGAGGGATGGTGATTGGACGGGCTGGCTGCTAGTCCAAGCCTCTCCACCCCTGGCACCAGCAAGTCTGCTTCTCAGCTGCCCCCCCCCCCAAATCCCTGGTTCTGCCAGCCCTGTTTTTCCTGCCCGAACGCACCTGAACTCATTCAAACGCGGCCAACTGTTCGGTGGTTTTGGCATTCGGTTCAGACGTTCAGGTCAGGTGTCCAAACTGGCTGAGTTTGGGCTGAACTCTGAATGTCCGAACTGCGTTTGCACATCCCTATCTGTGACTGTAAAATGCGGTGTACACCTAGGAGTGCTAGAGAGTTTAGTAGGACGCACAAGAACAACCTTATGATTTCTCAACAGGCAGTACTCTCTTTACCCATGATAGGCTCATTCTCCAGGGCAGACTTAGGATTTCAGTCTATATTCCTCTTATAGCCCCTCTCTGTTTCACCTTAAATATGCACTGTGTTCTCATTTAAGGTAAAGTGTAAAAGCAGAGTTATTTTTAAAAAATCCCAGTTCAATCACCTTACAATTTCAGTGTTTCTGTTTTTACACACATGGATAGAAAATGCATTTGGAAAGATTCAGAAAGCAGACAAAGAGGGATAGCATGCATTTCAGTTTACTGGAAGCCCCTGGGTTTAATGTACAACACTACTGATTCATGAGAAAATTTCCAAGGCAGTAAGCTCTGGAGGAAGAAAATACATCAAAAACCTTTCAGTTGTGACATGTATCTTGGGGAATAAACAATACTGGAATGTTAACTTCCACTTATTATAGCCTCTGCATTTATTACCTGAACATCGGAATCTAACATTGCCTATGTAACATGATAGACTGACCGAAATTCTGTATTTATTCAGGGGGACTATAATAAATTATATGGGTAAAGAATAGCTTCTCTAATGTGCCAGATCCTTCCTAACCCACTTTCTGAACTGATTTGCAAATTACAGGTGCTATTCACAAGTGGAGTTATCTTCCTTTTAGAGAACCCACACTAATTTTATTCCTGAAAACGCTTTTTACTGTCTCCTTCTCTGACCAGATTTACAGATTCCACAGAAGGCCTCTTCTCATCATTTGTCAAATGCTGATAATGTTCTTGAAACTGTAGAAGGCACAGACATCAGTACCCACTCTGTCTTGCAAAGCTTACAGTATAGAAATCATACACAAAAAAGACCTGCTGAGACAGACACACAGGAAAGAATCTGTCTAAGGCACCACATCAAAGGGGTGTGTGTGCATGCTGGACTGAAGACTCAGCAGCAGTTCTGCAAGCCACTTCTTGTGGTTAACCATTCCCCAGTCATTCTAGCCAGACATATCGGCCCTCAACTCTATGTCAAAGCATATCCTACACTTTCAAATTTCACCCCTTTGTGCCTATTGCCCTTCTACTTACCATGTTTGGTCTTCTCTTTGTTGGTTGGAGCATAGCAGAAGAGAACATTACAAAATAACAACTGACTCCTCCAATAGTCTATTAGTCCCTAGCAGGATTATTTGCCAAGTAAGGTACTACTCACTATCATGTGACTGTCGGAATCAGGTCTATTTAAATTTTTTTGTGGTCAAGTGTGTCCACCAGAAGACTCCAGCATTCATATTATTATACCCCTGAAGAAGGGAATTTGTTTCCCGAAACACGTTGGGATTAGTCATCATGCACTGTGTCTCCTCCACAGGGCCATGTTCATTTTCTTTGTGCTAGCTTTTGAAGATTGTTTATGCAATTTTATATTGTTTTATTCCATTAGTTTATTGTTCTCCAATTGTTATAGTATACATTTTCATTAAATTTGTTCTATCTATTCATCAGTGGCTCTTTTTGTTTGGTTGGAATGAACTGAACACCAGGATTTTGATGAGATTTTTCACTTTAGTGAGATCTTTTTTCAGCCTTTGTCACTATTATTCCAATTTTACAAATGAGGAATTGAGGCTGAGAGATCGTGAGTAAAGCTACTCCCCACACCCACCTCAAGGAGGGGGAACACAGCCGTCACATTTTGGGCTGGTGGGGAGGGCAGTCTAAATGATCACACGTATCCTGGCTGCCACTAGCCCTTCCATGTCATGGTTCTAGTCAAGGAACTGGACACATGGGCGGTACTCTCAGACTCCTGCTGTGCTGCAGGATTGGGCCTGCTGATGTGAGAAAGCTGATGGACAGCTGATGCACATTCCTCTGTGCACCACCTCCCCTGATCAGCTGTTTGGTGGGCAGGGAGAGACTGCATGGTCCTCCAGGCCCAGCCCTCACCTCGCAGCTGGCATAGGCCAGCCAGCCTGTCACCCCATATTGGCCTGGGTGGGGCAATAGTAGCCCACAATGTGTCACTGGCCTTCTCTGGCAGATTCATCACATAGCAGTCTCCTGCCTACCCGGAAGTAGGTGAACATCTGGCGGTGCTGGCCCAATAGCCAGTTGCATCATGGACTAATGTGGGGTAAGGTTCCTAATGTGAGTTAAGATCTCATAGGCCTTGCCCTGTGACTTGTCCAAGATCACCCCAGTGAGTTTGAATCTATGGCAAAGGCTGAACCCTAGTCTCTCTGAGCCAAGTCCAACACCTTCTCCATTATGCTATGCAGGCTCTCAAGTGATCAATTGCTTTTTAAAAAAAATGTTCATACTCTGCTGAGCATAGTAAATGACTATTTTACCAATTACATTTGTATGGATCCATAACCTATTGTTAAGATTAATTTATTTTATTATTTATTACACACATTTCTAAAAATAACACATCACTGTGCCTTCAACAGAATTTGTGGGGGCTTGTATAGATTAGACTCCAATGGAAACATTTCCTAAGCAATATTCACTGTTAGACTTATATTTAAGAAGTGCTGGATACCTACCTCCTGTGAGCTGCTCAAAGCTTGAGCATGACAACATTTATGATTTGGCCCAAATTTGGGGCATTTCTTCATTTTGGGTTCAGGACGTTAGACAAGTCAGTCAAGATCAGGATTGTAGCCTACTCAGTCAGCATCCACACCAGGATCCACACATGGGGAGTTGTGAGAGTGGGATGCCCCAGGAGCATAAGATGGAATAGGGTATCCTGTTCTGGGTCACAGAGGGAAATGGGGTGTGAAATTGCCAAGATGGGAGGGGAGCATAGATTGGGAAGAGTGCGGAGACCCGGATGAAGGGGTAGGGGGAGCAAGATGCACTCTGTGCATGTACAGAACCCACATTAAGCAGCTTCAGTGGCACTGGAAACAGGGCTAGCTGAGCTCCAGCAAGGAAGAGGAAGCCTGCTGGAGTGGAACAAGAACTAACTGCATTCGCCACCTGGTTCAATGGGAGCTCTGACAAACTGAGGGATTCAGCTTCATCCTTGAAGCACCCCGACATGCTCAGGAACCATAGAGTGCTGCTAGGACTCTGCTAAACCTGATGGAGCTGCTCACATGTTGTGCTGTTGAGGATGGGGTGACTGCCAGCTCAGGGTACTCTGGTGGTCCAGTAGCCCCTACATCCAAAAGCTGTGGGGCACAGCTACCCGAGCACTGGACTTGAAAATTTGCATCAGTTCTGTTGATCCCAGAACTGATGGGAGCCAGGAGATATATAAATAGGGGGTACTGACAGGCAGTCCAGGGGTTTTGGGGTGAGGGCAGGCACACCCAGATTTTTGGGCCTCAATGCAGCTGCACTGCTAGTCCCCATTATAGCTACAACTCTGGACCACATAGAGAAGTCAAGCAAGAAAGCCAGAAAGACAAACCAGGATGCAGTATCAGGAAACAAGTTATGAAATCAGAGCTGAGAGAAAACAAAGGAAGACAAACCAGAGGGAGAATCCAGAGGCAGCACCAAGGGTGATTTCAGACGTGCCGGGCACCCATTGGCACAGAATCACCATTTGATTCCCCTCCAGAATCAAAACGGCCCGTCAACAGACGTGCTGGTCGATTCCAGAGGGAAATTGGGGGAGGGGGCTGGGCTGCGCGGCCCAACGTGCCGCGCCCCCCATGCTCCCTAGGCCGGCCACCCTCTGGGAGACTGGTGGGTGCAGCAGTCAATGCAGCCACAGCGTCCGCCCGCCTGCCCCCTGGGGCATTGATCACGGCCCAGAATCGGCAGTGGTCACGGCTGCCAATTCTGGGCCGTGGTGCGGGGGACAGACACGATGTTACCACAGTCAACCACAGTGAATCCCCCATGGGTGACCGTGGAGGCATAACGTCTGTTGGGCCGAAAATGAGATCCCTGCCGGTGTTCACTCCCGGTGGTAATCGCTTTGACCACGCTTCCTCAGCGTGGTTGGAGAGCAGGAAGCGTGGTCAAAGTGATTCCTGCCAGTGATTCACAGGGGTGAACATCTGGCGGGAATCCCTTTCCAGCCCAACAGACCATACACCTCCACGATCACCATGGGGAGATTCACCGTGGTTGAACATGGTAACGTAACATCTGAAAATACCCCAAGAAGCAGGCTAGAGGGTCAAAGCCATAGTCAAGCCAAGTCAAGTAAACCAGTCAAGGGACCTGTCCAGACAGAGCACAGAACCAAGGAACAATCTAGGAGGTCTGAGCTAGGATGTCACTCCAAGGGGACTAGGAAAAAGGACTGGACTGCAAATGCCAGAGATGGACTAAGGGAAAGGACTGGAACATAGGTTGATGGCAGAGAGGAGGTAAAAACAGACATGCACTATATCTCCATTTTATCATTGCTTTAACATTTCTTATGCATGTTACAGGGCTGAATACAGCCCAGCAACATGCATAAGAAATGTTAAAGCGGAGTTACGTGCATCTCTGTTTTCATTCAGGCAAACAGGAAGCAAGGAAGGCAGGGCTGGAGAGACCATGTGAGCACGCAGGGAACCAGAACCATCAGATTTCAACAAAAAGGCCTTGGAATTATTCCACCCAACTCTTATTCCTGGTGAGTGACCTTTTACACTCGAGAGCAACCAATCAGGTGATGAAAAAAATCTTGTGCGCCCTGCTGTGAAAATCCCATTCCACTATCCACAACCAAAGCCAGACCAGAAATTAGAGCCATGTAAGGCAGAGTAAAATGGGCTGTACCCAAGAAATCTATTAGATGCTGGTTCAAAAAGCCCATGAGATCCAGACAGTCTGATTTACTAACTAAAGCAAGTTTTTATTCATGTAAGTACGGATGAGCCAAGTCATGGTCAAAAATCAAGATGTATTCTGTTCAGCCTCTTGCCATGCCGATGAAATTGCTAACTGATTTTTTATTTGGGAATCTTTATAATTGAGGTTATTTAATGAAGCAGCTTGATTTTTACAAACTGTGTTGAACTTGTAGAGCTAGTGGTTGTGGGGGTGGGGATAAATCTTTGCTTGATTTGTCAGCTGATCAAGTTTGCCATAAAAGCTGATAGAAATTAAATGTAGGACAAAGGGTATTTTCAGACGTTACGGGCCTCCGTTTTGACACGGTGAACCACCTGTCATGGCGGAGAGCCTGAAACGTCTGAAGGGGGTCATTCCAGATGTTCACCACAGTGAACACCCAGCGGGAAACCCTGAACCACGGTTCCGGAGGTGAGGCTGGCCTCAACCCCAGAACCGTGGTTACTCTGATCACGGCCAGGAATTGGCAGCTGGTAACGTCTGTTACCACCGCCACTTCCCAGCTGTGGTCCCGGCCACGGGTTGGGATCAGACACAGCGGCTGGATTGGCCGCTGCGCCCGCTCGTCTCTGGGAGGGTGGGCATCTGGGGGAGCGAGGGGGGGCGGGACCGTGCGGCTGCACATTGCACCCCCCGGCCCCACCCCCTCCCCGATCCCCTAGTGGAATCAGGGCAGCATGTCTGTTGCCTGGCTGGCCTGATTCCGTTCGGGGGTGTAGACGTGACCAGGGGCGTGTCAAAACGGAGGCGCGTCACGTCTGAAAATACCCATAGAAACACCACGTTTAAAGAATAGGTTTTCTTCCTTTGACTACATTTTAACTCCTAGAAGATGTGATGAACACTCTTAATAATTAAATAGACTGCATCTTAGGATACAGATTGCTTCAAGGGATTACTTTATTTTCTATTCCTGATCCTGACTCTTAGGATGACCTCTTTAACTGACTAACAAGTAGCATTCTTATGTCTATCACATCAATTATTTGTATGGAAATATAGTGCCAGGAGAACATTAACTGTCTATATTTAGCTTATTTTACTATGTGTTAACCACTGGGGGAGAGGGAAGATATACAGCACTATGTGACCAGCCTAGTCTCTGCAGACCATCATCCTACTGTGAACCAATGAGACATGCCATTCCCAACAATGCAGTCAATGCAGTGTCTCATAGACTTACTTTCTTTGGTGCATAGCGGAAACATTTTTTATAACCTTAACCATTTTAATTCTTTTTAAAAAATCAATATTTAAAATTGCAGTTTTCAATAGCAAGAGTCTGCTGTTAGGCAAGGATTTTGTGAATAAGGAATTTATGTACCCAGGGCTCATAGATTATAAATAAAGAAAAAAGAGCTCTTTTTTCCCTTTTCAGTAACTACCTATTTTAAAGGCTATATTCTAATCTCAAATAGTTGGTACTCAGAATATATTACAATTAATGTTGGCTAAGCTTCCAGTATCTCTGACCATTAAAATATGTTAATGTCTGGTTCAATGGCAAACCCTCAAGAATTGAAATTACAGGTGAAATTTTGCGACTCATGTTGTGACTCATATCTACGAATTGTAGAGGAGTAGAGAATATTGGTGCCCCGTTGATTTAGGAGTTAAAGTATGCTGCAACAATGTTATACTATACTCAATAGTGATGTAATGTTTAATGCACAGACTCACATTTTCATCTTCCTTTACGTCTACAAAGTAAGGGGTGATCACTTTGATTTTTGAGTTTAATCTATTTTTACCAGAAAGCCTTGGAGATCTGGATCTGCTTAACTTTGATAGATCTTTCCAAAGCAGTTTAGTTATCTTAGTATTATAGCAGCCTACTTATTATATATGAAGGGAGCTGAAAATACAAGCAGAGGTCTTCTAAAGACCAGTTATGTTCAGGGGTGTGCAATTCATTTTCATTTTTGTAGTTACTAAAGTGAATGGAGCCTCGTTTGTTTTAGTAACTAGAGACCCGAAAACGAATGAATACACAAATGACATTCATTTGCTTTCATTTTTGTTAAAAAATACAAAAAAAATGTTTTAAAAAGAAAAATCATGGCACATGCAACAAACATTGGCCAGACCATTCAGTGCATTCTCACCCTATTCCAAAATTGTGACGGCAGTGTTGCTGTCATTTTGGAAAAAGGCAGCCAATCTGCACATGCACAGTGGCTATTTTGCACACGCGCAGATCTGCTGCCCTTTTCCAAAATGGTGGCGGTGCTACTGCTGCAACATAGGATACACATGAACAGAAAGGTCTGGCAGCCATTTTGTGAATGCACAGTCATTTTTTACTATAGTTTAAAAAAAAATTATTTGTTAATAATTTTTATATGAAAAGGAATGAGTTTTTAATTAAACAAAAGTATTTTTTCAAACAAAAACAAAATGAAAGGAAAACAGAGGAGGTGTTTTCCTATAACGTAGGGAAAAAAGTAATGTTTGTATTTTAGTAATAAAATAATGTTTGCACAGGAGATTTTAATATTCTTGGGGACCATTTCAAATATTAATACAACCTCCATAGGTCAGATAGTATCTGAGGGTAGAGGTGCTTGGAATATTCAGAATGACTTTTGTTATTTGCTGCGCCCTCCTTACCACAAGCCCTATTGGCTCTGAGCAGCCTAGCCCGTGGCCAATCGCAGACTGCGAAGCCAGTGGTCTGAGGAAAAGAGGGATGGTAACTGGGCAGGCTGGCTGTTAATCCAAGCCTCTCCTCCGCTCCTCCGCTGACCCCCCGCTTCCCTGGGCCTGCCAGCCCATTTTTTTCTTGCTTGAACCCTCCCAAACTCATCCGAATGTGCCCAAACTGTTTTGGGGTTCTGTTCAGTCATTCTGTTCGGCTGTACGAACTTGCTGAGTTCGGGCCAAACCCTCAACATCCGAACCGCATTCGCACATCCCTATTAATAATTTGTGAAGCTTTGTGAAGCTTTTAAGCTTAGGGAGTTGGGTACCCAAAATCTCAGACTGCTTCAGAGTGGGTTAACACTAAACTTTCTTATGTTTATATGAAACTTCAAACTTTAATACCCTTTAGAAATAATCCCATCATATTTAAAGCAATTTGCAGGAGCTTAACCTCATTACTCCAATTGATGCAAATGGGAGGGAAACTAAGGCCATTGTTAAATGGACAGTGGTCAGTAGGGGGATGGGTGTGTGGTCCCGTTGGGTGGAGGTGGGTGTGAACCCATTCCTATGTGTGCACACCCACCTCCACCCATGAAGCATCAGACATTGGAGCCCACTGATCCATGCGTGGGTGATGGGTGGAGATGGGTGGAGGTCACTGCAATGCGGGAGAGTGCACGCACCTCCACCCATCTCCCGCAGCATTCACACGGACTTCCCCACCCATCTCCATGCAGTTTTGATGGGTGGGGCATCTCTTGTGAAAAGGGCCTAAGGCATATTGGTTTATATTAAAATGTAGCCTATAAAATATAGGAAGTTACCATGTATTGGGCCTTTGCCCTTTAACCAGGTAGAAATAATGCAATTTCCCATCCATTTCATGCTGTCAGTAGGCCTTGTTGTAGGACTCTTCAGCCCGACCCAGCTCCTCCTACCTTGCCCAGGAACTAGACAGGAGGCTTGTAGTGATGCAAATAATAAAGACAGTTTATTTAAATACAAGGCTGGAAGATATGCTGCTAACAGACCAAGTCTGGAAACGCTGGTTACACAAGAGAGTGAGAGAGAGTGAAGGGTTACAAGAGAGGAGTCACCAGTTGGTCATTTTTATCTGCAAGTGAAGAAGATGCATGAAAACATGTCATTACAGATGAATATGGTAATGAAATATGAAATGAATGTGGTATTGAGAAAAATATTACATACAATGTTTATAGAACTTGTCATTTATTTGAGTGACAGGAACAAAATGTTGTTTAAAGAACACTGGTTCACAAATACAGCTTGTTTTAAGCTATCCATTCTTGGACATACAAACTCTGTCTCCTCAAAAGGCTAAGGCCAGGCTCATGGTTGCCATGACAGCCACGAACTCTAGCTCCGCACCATGCAACCTCGTCTCCACATGAATATTGAAATCCCCCAAGACACTAGGCTTCAGAGATCACAGACCAACCCGTACATCAGGGAAGGTAGAACAGTCAGGAAAGCTATTGGGCAGTGGGATGCACAATACACCAGCAGTATCCCTAATTTGTCCTGCACCCAATTGACCACAAGATGGAGGTCTTCTATACCAGACTCAGTCTTAAATGAAAACCTCCTAACTGGACACCCTCCCTAAAAATAATGGCTATGCCACAACCCCACCCCACCCCTGTCCCTCTGGCCTGGACTGATGTTGAACAGAGTACCCAGCTGGAACAAAGTTATCCAAAATCGGCCCCGACACATCTTCCAGCCAGAAATAGGGGGAACCAACCACCTATTGCTCAATTCACAATGGCAATACCTCCCTGAGGACCATACCTCCCTCATCCCACGGCAACCCCTATTGCTGAAGCCCCTGCCCCCAGCATACCCTCAAAGCCTGGCCCCTGGCAGTGGGAGTGGGGACCCTCTCCCTCAACACCACCATCTATCTGTCCCATCCCCCCAAATAGGGGGCACCCCACCCTCCTCCCCACAACCCCACTTACCCCCTTACACCCCCCTCACAGGAAGGTAAAACCATCCTCAGCCTCCCTCAGAGTCATGTCTATTGCTCCCACCAGAGGCCCCCACCTCAAACCATAGCCCTCAGCCGCCCCACTAACCAGCCTAATCACAAATTATCTCCCTCACCCAAAATCCCAAACCCTCAACATAAAAACCCTCCCTCCCCAACCATGAACCACTCCACAAAAGCAAATTCACCAGAAAACCTGCCCAGCTGCCAGTCAGCAACCCAAATCAAAAACCATAAAACCAAGTTATAATGTTGATGTTGTTGTGAGTCACCCTGAGCTGCACTGTGAGCAGGAGGGTGTGGGATAGAAAGGCTTCAAAATAAATAAATAAACAAACAAATAAATAAATAAATAAATGTAATTTAATTAAATAAACAACCCACCCACCCCAACCGTCCGGACCCAGTCAAGGGCCAAGCCCAATTGAGCATGGCCCTGTAGCAAGTGGCCTGTGGCGCCACAAAGTAGTATGCCGTCACCAATTTAAACTACCTCCTGGCCAAGTCCAGAGGGGCATGGCAGCAACCGCTGGTCTTGCCCCCTCAGCAACAGAGTGGGGAGGAGATTTCACTGTCCCAAGGGATCTCAGGGCTACCTTCCTCGTTTGCTACCTTCCCCAGGAGACGAGTGGCCAGATGATTCTCTTGGGGGGGAGGGGGAGAGGAAGCTCCCAGCCCCTCCACTGGTGTAGCAGCAGTGCAGCTGGCAGATTCAGCTTCCAGCCGAGCTTAACACTGCTTTAAACTGTCTCCCAGCCAAGTGCAGAGGGGCGTGGAGGCAACCCCTGGCCCCACCTCCTAAACATCAGCAACAAAGGAGGAGTGGGGAGAGGTCACTGTCCCACGGGGTCTCAGGGCTGCCTTCTCCGCTCACTACCTTCCCCAGGAACCAAGTGGCCAGATGATTTTCAGTGGTGTGGGAAGGAGGAGAACAGGTGTGAGGCCTCTAGGTTCCCAGTCTCTTCAGCGGTGTAGCAGCAGTGGTGTAGCTGGCAGGTTTGGCTTGTTATCAGAATTGCCTTGAATGTAGCCAATTAGTTTCAGCTTGTTAGAAGCTGACTGTCTTCTGAGTTACTGTTAGAACAGACGTGTAATGAGTTCAGTTCTTCGTTGAGCTGATCTCAGAGGAAATGGAGCAGTCTGTTACCACAGCCCTTAGGCCAACATGAATCCCATTGAAGTGAGTAACCCTCACAACAGTGTTAAAGGCTTATGTGTGGATGAAGCCAGTGGAGGACTGTGCTGCTGATGTTTGCTCTCTGGCAGCAGCTATTTTTCTGATACATTATCTCTGACCTTTTTTACACGAGACGGGCCCACTCATGCCCACACAGTAGATCTGTGTGGGCATGAGAGAGTGCTATCCATGTAAATTCCATGGCAACTGAGTGTATATGCATGTGCACTCCCACGAAACATGCATGCACACCTATTTCCACCCATCACCCACTCACAGAGAAATTGGCCAAACTGGCGATTGCTTCATGAATGGAGATCCAGAGGAATGTAGGTGTGCAACCATGTGCCGCAATACCAAGTGGGATCCATGTAGGTCCCCCATTATGCAATGTGCTCTCTGTGGAAATGCATGTGATTTGTGCATACATGCGTGTACACAGGATGTATGCAGCATGCACAGGGCATGGAATTGGCCCCACCATTTTTTAAACATCTGAAATCAGTTTTGTTTTGTTTTATCTAACTACTCCCTCCCAAGTCATTGCCATATTATACATAGTGGTTCTGCATTTGTTCAGTCTATAGTTCTGACTTGATACCACCAGCCTCAGAATGGGAACCGTGTGGCCCAAAAGCTTCCACACTCTCACCAGCAGGAGTTTGTCCAAAAAAGGAAGTGTCTTAATTGCATTTTCTTCTTTCATTTTGGGACCAAAACAGCAATCACCTTCTCTCTGTAGACACACTCTTAGGCATTTCTGAATATCAAGTCACAAAATAAATAATTTGTGCATGGGCAAACAGTGACAGAGGTATTATGGTTCCTTATTCTTATGCCAATACAAATCAGTAAATAGATTTTGATCACCAAAAGGGAGGGGTCGGAAACCCTTCTTCCATTCCCGGAAGGCCTAGAAGAGGCCTGAAGTGCTGCAGAGCACCGCCAGAGCCACTGCCATCGCCGTCGCCAGACCCAGGGCCAGAACCCCAGCACCACCAGGTAGGTCGATCCCTGGGGTGGGGTTTTTTTGTTTTTAATTTTTTTTAGCATGGTAGGCAGGTTGTGGGGGGGAGGTGAACCCTGGCGCCCGTTCCACCTGCGCAGCCTGGAGGGGGGAGAGAAAACCGGGTTCCCCCTGCCCGAACGGGTTCAAAACCTGAACTTTCTTCAGCCATTTTGGGCAGGGGGAAGTTCGGGGTGTTCATGAACGGCCTAAACACCCCGAGTTTGGACCGAACCCCCAAACTCTGTTCACACATCCCTACACTCGGTGTTCACCCATGTGAACACTGAGCAGAATGGGGGGGATGCGCGCTCCATTGCAACAGCCATCTCCACCCATCACACACCCATCTCCACCCATGGCGCCCTCCGGAAAACTGGAGGAGGCTCCATGGGTGGAGGTGGGTGAAGATGGGTGGAGGTGGGTGTTGCATGGGAATGCACATGCACCCCCACCCACTGCGGCCAAACACCCATCCTCCCACCCACCTCCGTCTGTGTAAACACATCCTCTATCTGTGTTTGAGTTACTTGAATATAATTGTGTATCTTAATTACATAGCTAGTCTTTTACCTCTGTAAAGTATTTGAAAACAATGGCCTTTTTTACATGGGCGGCACCCATGCATGAACACCCAGAAATCTGGGTGTTCATGCATGGGTAAGTCTTATGTAAATCCTGCGGCAGCTGTGGGTGCGGCTAGGTGTGCATGTGTGTGCGCTACTGCACATCCCCACCTACACCCATTCCCCAAACATGGAGCAATCGACCAAAACGGTGGTTGCTCTGTGAATGCTGATGGGTGGAGGTGGGTGTAGATGGGTGTGCACCTGTCTACACCCTCCCTCAACAGCACACTGACACCACCACCCCGCGCCACGGCCCATGTAAAAAGGACCTACGAAATAGCTGTTAGATATGTCAGATTCTACCTTAAATGGAAGAAGAAAGGTCTGTTTGCATAGTCAGCTGAAGCATAAAGGAGACAACATCTGAAGACCACAAATATCTTTAACGTACTCATAATATTTTATTTCAATTTCTTTCTCCTCCCCTTCCCCACCTCCATCTCTGCATGTCGCCCTTTACTAATGTTGGATCCTACAAGCAATTACAGCAAAATTTGCTATAGGGGCAGAAGGCCCAAAGTAGAGGTCCTGAAGTAGAGGTCCAAAATTTTGTACCCGTAGGTGCACCTGGAGAGGAGATTTGACCCCTTTTACAGCTAAAAATTCAATTGATTTACATGAACATAGACTCCCCTTACTAATTTAGGGTCCCTCATTTCACTTTCAATCAAATTTGGCAGAGAGGGAAAGGGCCCCAAGATAAGAAGGGCCCCAACGTTTCACAATGATAGGAAAAGGGTGTCACTGGTTTATCCAGAGAAATAGGGGTTTTCTCCAGAGTCTTGACACTCTTGATCAAAGTCTGGAGTTTCCAAGTGAACCATGCATGGCTGACAACCCTACCTATAGGTCTAACCTGACTGAACAGCTCAAACATGAATTTGAAGTGAATTCCCTGGTCCAAGTAAAGTTACCGAAAGCTTTATCTGCACAGACTTAAGTCTCTGTCCTCCCCCTGTCCAATTTTGTCTCTTTTGTCATCTCATTCATGATCCAATGAAACTGTAATTGTTGACTCTTAATTATTTTGCAGCTTGAATTCAAGCAGCAATAGTAGTTATTTAATCAGTTGTCAGTTTTAACTAACTTCCAGTGTGACAAAGGGATAGATAGCATTGTTTTCTACACTACTATTATAGGATCACAGTGACTGCTGCCTGCACTGATAGCTCACCTATTGTTCAGACAAGATGATCTCTCCCAAGAATGGGCACAGAAAGGGGAAGCTGACATCTCAGTGTCAAGGAACATAAACAACAACAGTGTAGCCGTCTTAAATGTGCTGCAGTAAGAACAATGCTTCAGCTTACCTCTCAGTAAGGCTTCTTCTACAGCATTGTACTGAATGCTTTGGGGAGCAGGATGAG
Source organism: Sphenodon punctatus (assembly GCA_003113815.1). Classification (NCBI taxonomy): domain Eukaryota; kingdom Metazoa; phylum Chordata; class Lepidosauria; order Sphenodontia; family Sphenodontidae; genus Sphenodon; species Sphenodon punctatus. The sequence goes on along the minus strand of QEPC01001970.1, from coordinate 61,076 downwards.
AGGAAGCAGGTAGCTTTTTTATTCATTGCATTTGGATGTAGTTTTCCTTGAAGTGCAAGGTAAATTAAACAATACCACTTTCTCACTTTTGCTATTTTACAGTATAAAATGTTAGGGTTCATTGGTGCCAAATAATCATGTTTATTGAACACAGGATGTTAATAAACATGACACTCTCCAGTATGGCTCACTATGGTACGCCTGAGCCAGAGCTGTCTGTTAGTGGACCGTCAGATGTGGGCCCTCTACAGCCCCCAACTGGATAGGCGACTGCCCAGGTATTAATTATTTATTATTATTATTATTATTATTATTATTATTATTACTTATATAGCACCAGCTGTATACCTCACACTGTAAATCAATAGTTATAGACAGATCATGGGCCCAGAAGTAACCAGGCCTACAGTCCAGGCCCAGGAGGATCTGAGACAGGTCAAAGCGGGCCATACCAGCTCCAGTGCAGTGGCCACCATAGCTGACTGCCATGGCTTCTCATTATTGGCATTATTGGCAGGCATGGCTACCCATCATGGTGGGGGACAGTGTGACAGTCGCAGTGTGCCAGTTTACCTAACAGGTGTTTTACAATCCCTGAGGGAGCCTGGAGGCATTGGCTGTCAAACGGTGCTGACCTTTTGGTGGCCATTTGTAGCTGGTGTGACTATTGCTAGGGAGAAGAGAATGTGGAGTCACTATTATCTCATGAGTTGATCAGAGTGTAACAGAGTGATGCTCTCTGGGCATAATTCTCTCAGGATTCGGGCCTACACACAACACTTTAAGTGGGAATTAGCTCCCACTTAACTCCTGCCAGGCTTCCTGCCTTAGGCTGCTTCTCAGTAAAGCCTACACAAGGTTTCTCAGTCTCACCACAATCCCAGATGCTCACACGGTCAAGGCAAACCCTGTTTACCTCTCACAGGACTCCAGTCTGCTCCTTTATACTGGCTGCTCCCTGTAGCTTCCATGACTCTGAGGTAGGCCTCCCAGGCTCTGTCTCCTCCCCAAGTCCTTGTAACCAGCACCCTTGTGGACGTTACCTTTCTATGCAGGTGAGCTCTCTTGCATTTCCTGCTCTTTTCACAGCCTCCATCTTCTGTGACTTCACTCCACTTACTGTTCTGTGGACTCACTAGTGCCATGCCCCAACAGCTGTTACTCAATTAAGCATGGTCCTCCAACCAGGCCAGATCCTGCAGTTCTACTACTAGTAATGCCCCCTGTGCTGGTGCTATCTTAAAGGGCTCACTCTGCCACATTCCTCCCCTTTCAACAGGAGACAGGAACTAAATCCTATTAGCCCCATCTATTTCAACCAATTCACTCTCTTTAAGTTGCTGAGCTCTCAGGCTTACAGTACCCAATCTAACAGGTCTCTGTACCATCAGGTGGCAATTGTATCACAAAGCTACCAGCACTACACATTCTCCAGAGCTCACAGCTCTGTACACAACCATCCTGGCATCCCCTGCCCTGTCAGGAGAGTATCACTGGCCTCCAACCTCCCCTTTTACCCAGCCCATGCCTTGCAACTGTCACTCTCTACTTTACTGTATTTATTATGGCACGGCTTTCGCCATAGCCAGTGTAAATACAAACTTACAAAACAAGGGTAATAATCAGAACAGAAAAAAATAATCAAACCATAATCATAATAAGCAAAATAGATAAAACCATCATGTAGCCTCATGCTACAACAAAACAATTTACTGGAGAATGAAACCTTGGACTGCACAAGTTCTGTTGAACTGACCCAGGGGATTCTAAGGTTCCAAATGGAAGGCATCTCTTACCCTGGATCAAGGGGTACCCATAACTAGTTTAACAGTCACTCCGAAATACCAGGGTCTTTTCCAAAATACCAGGCTGTCATTCATCTTGTCCCAGTATCAGAGCCTCAGCCCCTGTCCCACTAGGCTCTCCCATTACCTAGCCCTACTGGGAATTACAATCTGTCACAGGGTTCTCAGCCCTAAGGTTTTCGGAGTCTCACTCCACCGAAATGAGTCTACTCCAGTTATAGGCTCTCAGCCTTAATATTAGCTCCCAGCCCTGGGGATTGGGGCATACCCTCATCTGATCCCTTTATGTTAGGGCTGTAACTTGGTCTTTGGAAAACTTCAGAAATCGCCAAAAATTACAGTATTCTGCTCAGAAAGTCCGAAGTTTCAAAGACCAAGGCCATTATTCGGAAAACTTCAGAATCTGCTGCACATGTGAGGAGTTGGTGGACAGCTGAGCTTCTTCTGGAAATGAAACTTAATATCATATTTGGTAGGAGGAGGGTATGGTTGGGGACAGTTGAGTGACAGTAAACCAGATGGCAAGCTTTTGACTGGCTGACAGGACAAAATAAAAGTGGCTGCAGTCATCTTGTCGATTCTCTTTGGTGAATTTGGTTGTGTGCTACAGTGCTGATGGATCTGTAAGTAATCAGCTGCAGGGGAGGGGTGCCTATCCTGGCTTGTCCATAGGGCCAGTGCTGGGAAATGGGGATTACATTTAACTTTACCATGCCATGCAGTTTTTCTTGCCAGAGCACCTAGAGGAGGTGGGAGACGTTTTTCACTGAGATTGGGAGCCTATTTTTCCCTTGTTTGTTGTGTGATCAAACAATTTGAGGACTGAGTTGCAAAGAGGAAGCCTAAACAGTCTATTGATATACAAAAAGATGCTGAAAACCATGGGACAATTGCTGGAAATTGTCGTAAATGTTGCTAAAACTACCATAACTGCCGTAAATTGCCATGAACTATCATAAATGCCGTAAAAATTACGTATACTCCCATAAATTCTGCAACTGCTGTAAACCGCTGTAAACTACCATAAATTTTTGAATACTTCCATAAATTGCCATGAAGTATCGTTAATTGCCGTTCGTTGCTGTCAGCCCAGTATCAGAGAAGCCGAAAAAGCGGCAGCCCAAAGCAGAACAGCAAACAATGCTACTGCTTCAGGCCTATGCCACAATACCAATGTCATGCCAAGAGGGTGTCCCTGGGTGTGTGTGAATGTATGGTTTCTTAAATTTGTGATTGCTGGGGCCTGGGCTTGCTGGCTTTTGTTGGATTTATTTCTCTATGCAGTTGCAGACTGGTTTACAGAGTTGTTATTCTTCTTGAGCTAATGTTCCTTGCTATTCTGCATTTTTGTGCACTGCTTGTTTGGCATGATTATTAAAGTGGGTGACTCACTGCTGATGGTGGGCCATGCTGTGGGTACACAACTGTTGAGTTTGGGGGGGTTTGTTTGTTTTTTATTTGTGCATGCAGTTGCACTTTTGTGGGGTTGTCTTCTGGAGCAATTGTCCCACTTTTGCTAGCCTGTTTGTCTGGGTAGTGCTTTTTGGGGTAGTGCTTTGGCTGTGGATTCAAAAACTTTGCAACAACTTTTGGAAGTTTTCTGAAGTTGTCCGAGTTCCAGAATTCCAAGTCTGAATCCCAAAACTTCAGAAATAGTGCCAAAAGACCACCAAGTACTTGGGCCAATTACTCAGAAGGGAACTCTGTTATTCAGCCTGAGTACTTGGAAGTAGTATTCAGTACAGCCCTACTTTATAGTTTCAATGTAGACTCTCAGCCTCGTAGCCCCTTTGGGCTATTATACGCTTGCCTTCATTTGGATTCCCAGCCCTATCATTTGGGGAGTCTCATTCAACCCAACTAATTTCTCCTCAGGGGTCTAACCCTGAAAAATCTTAATTTACCATTCCATATTGGGCTCTTGGCACCTAGACTCTCAGTCTTCAAGATTTTCCATTTGTAATGGGATTTGGGCCCTCCCAGTCTTTGGGGATCCTTCTGACCCTTCCAGATCTTATACCCCAATTTGCCCCAGTTTCCACCTTCTCCGTGGGTTTTATTTGTTCATCCTTTCTCATTAAGTCCACTTCCCATGAGTCTGAACTTTCTGCCTCTTGCAGTTTACCAAGCTCCTATTTTAACTACTTTGCGTCTTTTTGTAAGTTCTCTGTTTCCCTTCCTTTCTGGGCCTTGGCCTTCTCCAGTCACTCAGTTGTCAGGCCTGTTTATGAAACCTTCTCCATGCTTTTCTCTAAGCTTCTATCTTTATTTCTCTCTCTGAAGGTTCTTTACCCTCCATCATTTCATACAGACTCCCTGTCTGTCTCATTTTTTGTTAGCTTGCCTTTATAGGACGCCCAGTCTGGGCAGTCTCTTTTCCAGTGTACCACCTCACTGCTTGAGTACATGATCCCAGCCTTTTTCCAGGTGCACTGCTGTAATTCAGGCTATGCATTTGACCACAATGTCAATGGCTGTCTCCAGGAGCAGCACAGTCCTCCAGTAGCCATTTTGGAATATGTTACCTCTCTTTTCTTGCAAGGCCTCTCTGGCTCATCTGCTTCTGACTTGTGGCTTTGACTCTCCCAGGAAATCCACCAGACTGCTCCTCAATAACATTTCTCTCTCTGCTGGGCACATTCCTCTCCTGAAGAGACTTTGCAAGTCTCCCTGCTGCAGGTCCAACTTCCTTTAACTAGATGGCTTGGTGTCCAATGTTGGGGCTTGCCCGCATTCTCCATCAGATGTAACAGGGTGGGACTCACCAGACACATGTCTTTCAGGATTAGGGCCTACACATACATAACACTGGGAATTAGCTCCAATGTTCCTTTATTCATTCTCCACCATGGTTTCTCTTTATACACATACTACAGCTAGGCTGCTTCAGTAAAGCTACATAAGGCTTCTCAGTACAATCCCTGAGAGTGGCCTGATGTTCTCAGGTTCTTCCTGGCTAAACTCACTATCTAATGTCAGATGACACCCCTGGTCACATGGCCCAGTGCAGGGGATACTTGTCATGTGATGTGAGGCAGTCAGGGAGGAGCTACCAGGGACCACTTTGTCCTTGAGTACTTCTAGCGCCTCTCCCCTTCTAGGCTGCCAGTCAAATCATCAGTCCTTGCTTGATTTTTGAAGTCCAGCCTCATCCCTTAGAGAGATGCCTTCTGCTATCTGTTTAACTAAATGAACTTAACTGACAATGAGCTGAACCCCTGCCACTGAGAACTGTCAGCTCATGGTAGGCTAGTTTTCATTCCCAATTATTAGCTAACCTAATAAAACTTGCCTCAACTTCTTGCACAGTGCTCCTAAATACAAGTCCACGGCCAACTGGGACACGTGGACTCCATTAATTTGGAACAACTCCAGCCAATTGTACTGAATTGTGCTGTGTCTAATGCATTACCCCCCTTGGGCTCTTAAAAACTTATCGACTTCTTTGTTAATCTTTCCCCTGGCTTTATCTACCAGAGTGTGAGAAATTGCATCTCACCAGATAATTCTCTGGAGCATACTGGTCCAGACAAACAGTGTCTTCAGGAAGAGCGTGCAAGCTTCTAACCAGCTTCTAACCATAATTTTGAACAGGAGGTTAATTCCCTTCACTTTGGGAAGGCCATTCTCACCTAAGTGTATAACAACAACATTGGGGTGTTGGCCAAAGGAGGCATTGTGTAGCAGTGAGTGGAAGCAGTTCTTCCCACAGCATTCCACTCCTGACTTTCAACAAATCTTGGCTGCAGTGCTCAATCCCAGCTGAGCACCCCAATAGAATTTCCCCATGGCTTTGCCAGCCTAGTAGACAATGCTGTGTCCCAGTATCCATACCAGCTGCCAGTGCCTCACTTCTGCAGAATCGGGAACAAACACAAATATTCTTTAACAAAAGGAACTGTTACAGTGCTACTGCAATTTACTAATGTAGGTTCAGTACACTCCTGAGCACCATCTGCCTATCCCGTACTCCTGAATTGGGGGTAGCACTAATGTGGATGCCACAATAGCAGCACCGATTCTAAAGAAATGGGACACAGAGTTATGCACTGACAGGTTGAGCCACCATATGCACTCCCTAAACACGGCTATAAATTGGAGGAGTGTGAGGGGAGCGCCATCAGCATGGCGAAGAAGCTCATCATGGCCGGATGGGCAAAACACTGTGTATCTCTTGAGTGCGCACAGATGGGGCACAACTCAGGGGACCCTGCTGCATGAACCATGACTAACTGACCCTTGCCCCTCTGGTCAGTCTTAGACAGCCTGAGCAGGACCTACAATGAGTCCCTCTGTAAGGATATATCACACAGCTGTATGGCTGCAGCGGGGCTGGTGAACCTGGAATCAGGGATGAGTTTACTCACTCAGAACACTCTGAAAAATGCTAACCTGAAGGCCACCTTGAGCATGGCAGATTCATAACAGTTGTGACAGACTTGGTGAAGAATATCCGATATCTGGCCCAGGATGGTGGGGCTGATGGGGAGCCTACTATTTGGTTGCCTGCCTTGGTCTCTGGACCAGCTCTCAACTGGCCTGTGCGGGAAGAACCCTTTATCTGGGGGGACATGTCCAGATAGATTTCTCATGGATGTTAAGGCTGACAGTTTTCCTGCTATTGTGCTTGGAAATAAGCTTTTGCTACAGGGGGCCATGGTAACCTGGATTGCCTGCACCTCGGGGATTGGGAAGCCTCTCTCCCAGCCCTGTTTGTCTCTGAATGCCTAGAATCCTGCAGATGCAATTTCTTTTCAATTTTTTTATTTTTTGTATAAAAATTTTATTGGCAGTCAAAAAGTTACACAGCTACACAGGTACTACAGAGACCACACAAAAACATCAAAAAGTCTATACAGCTACACTGCAGACTGGTGTCATATACAGATACAGTACATGAATCATACTTTTTTATAATCCTAAGCAGGGTATGTGTATGTGTATGTGTATATATATATATATAGGCTGGGGAGTCCCCCTTTCTTCATCTTATGGCTTGTTGGCAGGCTAGAGGATAAGAATTGCGCTGCAATGAGATTAGCACTGCAAGTCTGACGGACTCGATAACAGTTCCTTACCCAATTTCTTCCCTCCCAACTCACTCACAATTTGGGGTC
>QEPC01001969.1:1502621-1541277 GCA_003113815.1 Sphenodon punctatus | reverse complement strand
GGCCCCGCCTCTCCCTCATGCCATGGGGTCCCTCGACTGCCTGCCTGGCTGTTTTGGCCAGGGGAAATGAGGGAGAGGCAGGGCCTCTGCCTCTCTCCCCCTCATTTCCCCTGGCCGAGACTGTGACAGGCAGCGGGAGGGAGAAGGGGGCCAAGCCCGGCATGAGGCCCAGGCTGGAGATGGCAGCACCAGCAGCAAATCAGGTAAGTGATCCGGTCATAGCCGCTCAGGCTTGGGGATGGGCAGAGGGGAGTGCCCCTACACCCATCCCTGAGCCCAGGCCGGGGTAGCGCACCACCCCCGGGCTGGGGAGCACCCCTACGCCCACTGGCGGAAGATATGGGGCCCTGCATTTCTTCTCTGCCCTGGGCCCCACTTAGGGTAAGACTGGCCCTGTGTCTACGTTAATGGAGCAGGGAGGATTCCTGCCGGGGAAACTCACAGCCAGGAAACTCTTGTGTAGCTCTGAATGTGGGCAAGGGGGATTAAGCGCAGGGACCCTTGGTGACTGCGGTGCTGCAATTTGCAGAATCAGCCAATCCTCGCCACGATAGGCTGAAATTGCAGTGAAACTGCAGTGGGAGCCATCTGCTGGATCTTTAAATCCTGGCTCAGGCACAAACTTATTGCCTGACCCCAAACCAGAACTGCTCCGGGACAGACAGCAGCTACAGTCATTGTGACCACAACCCCCGAGGGTGACTAGGCCCCTGGGTAATGAATTGTGGATGGGCGGGGGTGTCTTAGTGCCCTATGTTTTGGTGAGTGAGGGTTAAAGCTTTAACATGAGGTGGGAGTTCGGGGGTGCTGAAATTCCTGAAGATTTGAGGGGCGTTTGATTAACGAAGTTGTGATTCTGTGTCAAACCTGTTGCAAAAGCATGCTGGTATCCAAATGTGCATGTATAAATTGTTGCATAATTATGCCAATCAAGTTAACCATGCAGATATTAATCCTCATGGGGAATTTGGTTTCACTGGTTGAAGATTTTTTGGTGCAGTGAAGGGTCCCTGATGAAATGCCCATAAGGCAGAGATTTCTGTCACAGATGAGAGGACTGGATTTTGAGCCTCGTCATCCTTGAGAGAAACTCTACCCTCCAGCCTACACTCCCACCCCCCCGAACATGCTCATGCAGGGGCAGGGGCTAATTAAGCATATGGGATTTGGGGAGAAATCTTCAATACCAAATATTTCAGTTACTGTCTGGTGAGACACTGAAAAGGGACACTGTAATAAGTGCTATTGGGGCACGGGGGGAGAGGGGGGGGTCTATGCTTTTTTGGTTCCCCAGATCAGACCTGCTCTGAGCCCATGTTCAAAGATAGTCACCCAAACACTCTCGCACAGCCCTTTGCCATGTTGCTTGGGGCTGCTACTAAGCAAACAGTAAAATAAAAACAGTAAAGCTTTTAAAGAATTATACATTTATCAGTAGAAGACATTTACCGCGTTTAGCAACACAACAGCATCATGCGTAAAAACCTGTCAGTTTTCACAGTCCGCTTTGCCTAGCCTCTTTTAGCCAATGCTTCAAACGTTGCCATGAGCCCCAAGTCCCTGCAGACGACACTGAACATCCTTCCTGTTTCTCCAGACATCGTGTCTCAGTCGTCACCCATGGGTTACTTGGCAGCAGCAAACACCACGGTCTCCAAGTCCCTTGCGCAGGCACAAGTATTGACGGGCTGGTGGAGTAGACGAAAAACAGGATCGCTTCTCCCATTCTGAGCCTCGTTTTATCTAAGGAGAGAAGAACAAACTGAGGAATTAGAAGCCAGGCAGATCCCAGCCCAACAAGGAAGAGATCCAGAGATCAGTGTTGCACCCACTGCCGTGAGTGACAGGTTCTGGGGTGAGAAACAGCAGCCACATCCAGAAATAGGGTAGATGCGACTTCAAAAGGAGAGGATGGAAAGTCTCTTCATGAAAAAGAGCAGGGAGAACTTGAGACAACACTAGTATCTTTGGCAGAGGCTGCAACGTTAGTCTTGGTTACAGTCACCATCAATATAAAAGCAGCAGCAGATTTTATGTCTCCACCTGGCAGAGCATCTAGTCCCCTAAGACTCACCTGACCAATGCAAAAGCAGCTCCTGGTGGGGCCGGTTCCACGCAGCGTTTCCTGTGCTTCTTCCGCTGATTGTGGAACCCTGTCTTAATCTGGAAGAAAAGAAGGGAATGAGTGAAGGAATCTGTGGAGGGACCCAGGTGCCTTTCCTTCCCCTTATTCATAGAAGCAGTGATGGGTTTATGGGGCAGAGTTGCAACAGAAGGTTTGGGCAACTTTCTGCAAGATAGGATTGGGGAACAAAACCCTTTACTGTCGGGAGCCTGGGGATGACCCACAGGGAATGGATAGCATGGTGACCTGTTGGGTGCTTCTCCCAGACCCCCGTGATTGGCCACTGTCCAAGCAGGATGCTGGGCTCGATGGACCATTGGTCTGACCCAGTATGGCACTTCTTATGTTCTTATGTAGAAAGGTGGGATGAACAGGTCCTGCATCCCCAGCTTTGCCAGCAATACCCACACACCAGGTGCTGCAACAGCTCCCTGACGTGGCATTATTACCAATACATCAGTCTGGGCAATGGCATTATTCACAACCCTGCAATCACCAGATCCCTGGTGAGAGCAGGGCTGTGAATGTGAATGTTAGTAGCGGATGATGGTGGGAAATAATTTTGGGTTAAATATGATGTATTATGTGTTATTGTATAAATAATGGGGTGGGTCTCTCGTTTTCTATGATGTGAAGGCCCCTGCGTGGGATGCTTTCATACTGTTATGTGATGTTGCTATTTCTAGGTTCCCCTGTCTGGGATGTAAAACCTAGATACTTATGTTTTGGTATATTTTTTGTGTATGTTGTAAGTCGCCTCGAGTTGACTTGTTCGAGAGAGTGCAGGATATAAATTTAAATTGAAATGAAATGAAAATGAAATTATCCACACCCTTCCCGGATGTCCTCAATGCAATTTGGGAGCATGACACCCCTTCCTCTGCTTTTCAGGCTGAGACACTAAAAAGGGAGCAGAGGGAGAGACGGTCCCTAGCTAGAGAGGCTGCTGTTACCTGTTTCTCCATGAGACCCTTGGCCTGCACATCCACCTCCCCGATATCGGAATACATCTGTTTCTGGAATGATGCTGCAAGACTATCCAGCTGCAGCTTGCTGAAACGATTTCATTCCTTCTTCCTGTTCTGGATGGTTTTCAGGATTCCTCTCTGCAGTCACAAGATGAGATGAAAGCCTCTCAATGGCCTTAGCACCTGGGGATCGGGCAGGAAATGATGGAACCCAGCAGCAATCCTCTGGAAAGAAAACAAGATAACGATTACAAGTCAGGACAGGTACAAGCACCATGAAGTGACACATCAGCCTGCTGGGACGGGAAAGGGGATCAACTTGAAGAAAATGAAGCACTTTCAAGCTCGAGGGGACACCTAATCTCCCGCCACTACAATGGCATCTGAAAACAACGCCCCACATGGACTTAGAATTAGCCTTGTGGCAGAAGAAAATCCTGCCTCATTTCAAGCTCCCCACCCCACAGTGCCCAGAATAGCTTACCTGAGTGCTGAGCCTCCTGTCCCTCTCTTTCTATAATTGCATCGGCTAATGTCCAAGAGTCAGTGGGGTTCACCTGAGGGACATTGAGGTTGTTGCCAAAAAGACTCTCTCTCTCTCTCTTTTTGCTGGCAAGACCAAGAACACGATGTCGGTCCAGGCACGTGGAACAGGCCTCACAGCTCTGCAGAGAATTCAATTTCTCTAGTGTCCTAGTTAGTGACTTCTCTTCAGTGAGTCTTCTTCTTTAGGGCTTCTCCTCTGTGTGCCCTGGTTTCTCAAAGACTAGCTTTTATGTCTACCTCTGCCGCATTCGTTTTGCAAATGGAACTGAGCCAATCGCACTCCCTCTATCCTGTACTAGGATGCTTGGTTAAACCAAAGGACGATGGTCAGACACACCCTCTGTGCTATGCTGGGAAACTTGTCTGCAGTAGACTTTGGGTGAAAACCAATAATCAGGTAATTCCACTTGAACTCCACTTTAACATTTCTTATGCAATGCTGAAGGGCTGTTTTGATGCCCTAGGCAGCCCTGCAACATGCATAAGAAATGTTAAAGCGGAGTTAAGGTGTATGTCTGTCTTCACCCTTTGGATGGAATCCATTGAGCATTTATTAATGTTTCTAGCAATCTATTATGTGTTTCTATAACTGGTGCCCAAGAGAATGGAACAATCTGAGGGAGCAAGCTTACTTGCAGTGGGTTCCCTCTACCTCTAGTGGGCTTCCTGTTGAACAGCTGTGACAAAGAATTGGAGTACTCCAATTGTCAAGGGGTAGTATTGGGGGCTGAGAAATCTTTGGGGCGCTCAAGGAAGATGTTGGGGTGCACCAATAAAAGACTAAAGACAAAGGGAGATATATGCAGGCACAAATAGATATTTTGTGGTACCTTTGGGTAGAGAGTGGGGGGGGGGAAATGACATGAGATCTGTTGCTGTGTTCCCCTTTCCTCACTACTTGTGCCCCCTTCAATTTATTCAACCTGGGATAAAATCTGCTCAGCCTTTGGTTCATCACCCCCCACAGTTGTGGTTTTAGAAAAAGATTTTGGTGATTATTGGGGTACAATTGACACCCTTGGGAATGAATGGGGGAGAAAGCACCAGGATTTGAGGTCATATTCAACCCAGACAGCATAGAATGTCTGTTTTTATAACATGCCATTTTCTGTGTGTCCAGAACAATTTAACCACAAGGGCAGTGTGTGTGTGTGTGTGTGTGTGTGTGTCACTTACACCCCAAGTGGAAAACTCCGGTTACCAACCCATGAAGTATCTAAAGAATCCTATCTATAGATTCTTTACACAGCAGTTAATCCTTTCAGAGTGTGAATTTTTTTTTACTTGCAAGTTGGGGGGGTTGTTGTTGTTTTTCTAAACAATCTTATTAGGCTGAAGGGGTCAATTTTAACCCCTCCATTAGTTACCATGGCAGCCAGCAATTGAAATGGAGACAAGCTCCTGATATCTCAGGCTCTTGAAATGCAGACAAGCGGTCTGCATGCAAGTTAATCACCCACTTTATCTTTGTTTGCTTATGAATAGTGAGAACATTGGGATGTTAATACTTGTTAGCTCCTAAAATACCTCATTTGCATATAAATGTGTAACAGTGGGGGTTTCTAGTAACCCAGGGACTGTTGGAAATACATTTCTGTGCCAAACACAATAAAACATTTATGTTAACTAGACTCATTTTCAAATCAATCATTCTTATACTTTTCAGCTGCAATTTAATTGGGGTGTATCATACCCTATAAGCAGATTAAGACAGAAGGTTTTTAGGGTGGGTGAACAGGGGTTAAATTGATAATGTGATCATTAAATTACTTGACCTAATTCAAAAGATTGCTCAAGGAGCCTTGTAATAAGTAGTCTTCACTTCAGGCAAGCTCCAGCTCCTCCTCTCTTACAGGGCCAAACAGCTTCTTTGAAGCAGTAGAATGGGTGAGGACTTTTGCAGAACGTAAAGTGCCATAAAAAGTAAACTTGTAATTTCTTTCTATGTCTCTTCAGCAGCACTTAATTGATCAGCTTCCCTGTCTTTAGTCTAGCATTTGATGTAATTACATTCTATCTTTAAAAATAAGAACCAATGTTAAAGACTCTCCTCCCCCCCCCCCTCCCCAAATTGACGATACTTCATACTGCTGGGTAAAAAGGTTATATTCTGGAATGTGTACCAAAAGTTGAATGGATGTTGACCTAGCTTGGGTGGGGGGAGATTTGGCAACAGAAATGCCAAATCTGAGGCTGGTTTTACCCTTAGAATGGTAGGCCGCACAATAGTCACATCCTGCTTAAGGCCTATCGTCGACGCACCCCAATGAGGCGCAGAGACGTGTATTGGTTTTAACTGTGTGGCCGCACTCTTTATTCAACAGATTCAAAATTAAAGGCCGGTGGGGGATTGCCTAGCAATCTTGGGTTCAGCACGCTAGCTAAAAACAAGTCATATTAATAATAACTGAGTACTGTCTCGGAAGCGCCTTCCGTTTGGCAGTACAGTAACTGTACCCATCCCCTCCTTCGACTGCCTCCTGGCCAGTGGCCAAAGAGGTGTGTGCCCACAGTGGGCATGAGTAAGTCAGTAAATGCCCTGCAGGATATGAAGGACGTGCACGCCCCTACTCACCCTGCGAAGCACCCCTCCCAGGGTTGTGACTCCTGTGCATGCTGGCCCTGCATTACACAAGGTATCACATCCCCATCTCTTATGGAGATGACTCTTAACTATCTTAACCTATTTATCCTAACCTAGCTTGCTGGACCCCTGCCCCCAAGGGGGAGTCAGAATGAAGTACCCTGCCCCCATCGCCTAGATTAGCAACAAACTTGCCAAATGCCCAGCCAGAGCGGACAAATACAGCTGGTTCCCTCTGTCAGATAAATGAACTCCGTCTGCCCTATATAACGAGGGATTAGTGTGTACTATACCGGTGTGATTAATGAAAGTACCTCCCACGCTATGAACCCATTTATTAATTTCCCGATTGATTCCTCTTCTGGTTCTATTTACTTTGCCCGGTTTTCTTGCTCCGAGCCATCGGATCCTAGGGATCCAATTTGTCCAAACCAGGTTCGCCTTTTGAAACCATGCTTTTGCCGTAAGCAAGTCTGTTTTAATCTGTATAATTAACCTGATCCCTTTTGTTGAGATGATGTCGTTCTCCCCCAAATGTATGACTATCATGTCAGGGGTGCTGCTTGTCCCCATCTTTTTTAATGCCTGCTGGAGGTGTGCCCATCTCATCCCTCTCTTACCCAACCATCTAATTTTTGTGTGTTCACCTATACCCAATTGAGAACCTAATTCCGTAGATGCGGCAACTCTGCATGCCCATCGGACAATGCTGTGACCCACAATCCAGACTTCCCGTTTCTCCCCGTCTCGGGGTCCCATTCCTATTGAAAAACACAGTTGTTAGCATTGGTATGGCCTAATGTATCTCTTGAATGCCCCAGACCTCCATCTCCCAACTGCCTTAATGGCTTCTTCGGGCAAACCTGCCGCCGAAGCTGTTGTGGCAGCCCCTATCCTGAATGAATGGGATCCAAGCTCCCCAGGGAGCAAGCCTGCCTTGACCAAGGCAACCCTAAAGACTGCGGTGAATTGGTGGCTGGTGAGGAGGGCTGCATCCCGGTGAATAAACAGGGTTCCTGTCACTTGTGGCCTTACTTGTAAATAGCACCCCATGTGTATTACTGGACAGATTGCTGTTTGCCTGCATCTATGCAACTGCACCGTCTGCCCTTTTTGTCTCTGATCGGTCTTTGACCTGCGAAGCCGCATAACTATCCTATCTTTTCCGCATGAGACATCCATACACTGAAAAGGGGTGTCCGACCTGTCCTGTGCATTGGCCGCAACCACTTCACTGATGTGAAAAGCCCCGAAGAATGTAACAGCATAAACAGTAGTGAACAGCTCCAATTCGTACATATCATAACATACATCGGGGTGGGCCCTGCACACCATTACCAATCTAGGTGTCGTGAGAGGAGCCCTGACCCTGTGCGAAGGGCGCGCAGCCCAAGCCCAGCTCTCCAACGTGTGCTTGATGTAAAATTCCCGGTCTGGCGAAGGGAAACCCATGAGCCGGTTAGCAAATACCAGGGCAGCAACTTTTCCTCCTATTGTACCCACTGCCAATCCCCTCTCCTTCTGCTGTATCGCAAATTGGATGACCTCAGGCTCAGTGATAGGGAAGCGCAGGCCCCAACCCTTAGAGATCCACAATTCCTGAAACTCCCTGACTGCCCTACCGTAAGCAGCTTGGGTTCGCGGGGCCAAGGATCCCTGAATGATAGCCTGTGCCATTAAACCCCAAGGCTCCATAAACTTGTTGGGAGGGCTGGTCTCCGGTGCTAGCTCTCGAAATCGAGCTATCTGGAATCAAGAAAGGGCATCAGCTATGCCATTATCGATCCCAGGTACATGTCTAGCTGTAAATAAAGTATTGTACCTCAGGCATGCCAGTACCAGTTCCCGAACCAAGCCCATCACCCTGGGGGACGGTGACGATAAGGTGTTAATTACGTGGACAACTGCTAGGTTGTAGCACCAAAATAAGACAGACCAGTTGGCGAACTGATCAGACCAGACCAATATGGCCACCACTATTGGGAACAGTTCCAAAAATGTCAAATTTCGGGTTACTCCTAACTTGTGCCAATCTTTTGGCCATGGGGCGGCACACCATCGGGTCCTGAAGTAAACCCCAAAACCCGATCCCCCCGCAGCATCCGACTGGACTTGTAGGTTTGCCTACAGCAATAATTGAGTTTGCCAGAAACTTATTCCGTTAAAGTCGGTCAAAAATTCCAGTCATGTGTATAGGTCCTTCTTCATTTCTGTTGTCACCCGGATCCTGTGGTGTGGGGACAACCCACCTCTGAGCTTTTCATACAAATGGGCCAGGAATGCCCTGCCCGGGGCTACTACTTGACAAGCAAAATTAAGGCTGCCTACCAACGACTGAAGCGCCTGGACACTGATCTTACGTGTGGCCAAACACTCCTGTATCTTGGTCCTAAGGGCTTGCAACTTTTCTGCCAGGAGGCTGGATTGCTCCCTCTCCACTTCTATTCCTAAGTACGTGATTCTTGTACTGGGACCTTCTGTCTTTTCCGGAGCCAGCGGGATGCCAAGGTCCTCCGCCACCTCCTGGAAAAGCCGCAAAACAGCCGCACACTCCCCAGAACCGGGGCTCCCTATCATGAGGAAGTCATCAAGGTATTTTGTCACCTCTTATTCCTTCCACTGTTGTATAAAAACCCATTCTATCAGGGAGCTGAACCTCTCAAAAACCAAGCAAGAAACGGAGCAACCCATCGGCATGGCACGGTCGAAGTAGTATTACCCTTCGAATAGGAAACCCAAGAGGTGGAAACTCTCTGGATGAACGGGTAACAAGCAAAAGGCAGATTTCACATCACATTTTGCCATCATAGCCCCCCGTCCCATCTTTCTGGCCTTTTCGACTGCCACATCAAAGGAAGCATATTTAATTGTAGTGAGTTCCTTTGGGATGGCGTTGTTGACCGATCTGCCCCTCGGATGGGACAGGTGGTGTATGAGGCGAAATTCCCCAGGTGTTTTTTTTGGAACTACCCCAAGGGGGGGATATAAACAAGTTTTGCATGGGGGGTTGTATAAATAGGACCGATACCCTCACTTCCTTCACTTCCTTGTCAATTTTACTACGTACTTTATGTTCTTTTCCAATAGTGGATTTCAAATTACATGCTGCTCCCACTGGGTCCACTCGGGTGACCGGTATGCTAAATCCCACTCTAAATCCCTCAACTATGTAGGCTACCTCCTGTCTATTGGGGTGATGGTATAGGGCGTGCTCCAGCTGGTCAATTTTGACCGATGTTGGCCCCCTGCCCAGCAGAACCATTACCTGCAAGGCTGGGGCCTCCTTTTACGGTACCCCGCCCCCCCTTGTGGGAACTTTGCTTTCTCGTTCCTTCGCTTGAGCTTGAAACAGTTAGAGATGGGGTGACCCCCCCACACAATTCAAGCACTCATGCCAAAACTTGCAGGAGCTCCGATTGCATCTCCCTCCCCGGCTGTACTCCCAGCAGTAGCCTGGACTGCTTTGTGTGTTCTTTTTAATATCGCCACAAAAAGGCTCGTTGACTGCAGCGACACCACCTCTAACTAAGGCACGGCTGCTTTCGCTCAAAGGTGCCATGGTAACGTCCACCATGCACTCCAACCATAAGTCAGTTGCATGGGTATCCCAATGCATTTCAGGGTGTAGGGCTGCCCTATGTCTAAAGGCCTCATCATATATTAACCAGGCCCCAGGGGGGCCAGTCGCATAGGCCCTATGTACTATGTCCACATATTTGTGGAGCTCCAGGCCGCGCCCTGGGTCAGCTTGAAACACCACACCCATATACACAGCGAATGTTGATGTCCAGTTCACCCAGTTCCTATCCGCCTTAGGACATCGGAACTTTTCTTTTTCTTTGGCATTCTCCCCTTTGGAATGATCCAAAATCAGATCGCTGAACATTAGGGCATATACATCAACATTCACCCCACCAGATTTTCTCTTTCGTGGCCGGCAGCAGGTTCTCCCCGAACGGGGCAGTAACCCCACTGTAAGCCCCCCCTGGTGGAGGAGGAGGGCAGATTAATGGGGTGGTCGACGTACTTTCCCTCTCCTGTCCGGTTTTTCTACCTAGCTCCATCTGCCCGGTGGCAGCTACCACACCTTTTGGTGACTCCTTGCTACTCTGTGCCCTATCATCCCCTTCGGAATGATCCAAAATCGGATCGCTGAACATTAGGGCATATACATCAACATATTCACCCCGTCAGATTTTCTCTTTTGTGGCCGGCAGCAGGTGCTCCCCGAACGGGGCAGTAACCCCACTGTAAGCCCCCCCTGGTGGAGGAGGAGGGCAGATTAATGGGGTGGTCGACGTACTGGCCCTCTCCTGTCCGGTTTTTCTACCTAGCTCCACCTGCCCGGTGGCGGCTACAGCACCTTTTGGCGACTCCTTGCTGCTCTGTGCCCTATCAGCTTGGGCATCCACTCCCTCAGGAGGGGGGGCGGTGTTACCCACACCCATTCCCCATCCAACCTTCTTCTTTGAGGCCCCGTGGGGTTAATGATGTCAGTCCTCCCTTGGGTTCTTTTGACCCCTTGGGGAAGGGGGGGGGTGCATATTTCTCTCGACCACCCCCATTCCAGCCTCATCCGTGCAGTTGCCCGCAAGTCTGTGTTCTTGCCCTTTCTCCTCATCTTGATCCGCTGTTGCCATTGTCCCAGTGGGCTCCCGGGGTGCCCTCCTTTCCTGCTGCAACTCCTTCTCCAGTGCCTGGACTCTCCGCCATAATTCCTCATAAGTGGACTGTTGTTGCTCCGCCTCGAGGTTTTCGGTTCTTCTCCTACTTGTTGGAGACGATTCTCCTGCCTCGGGGAAAGGAAATACCCCCTCCCTTCTGGCCCTTACTGCTGGGCTTCCCGCTCTCCCATGGGACTGCACACCAGAATTGGTCCCAGGGCCTGTCCCCTTCTGATGTTGGACTAGACCGAGGATCCCTAGGGGATCCTGCACCCCGATCAGTGCTCCACCCCGGCCTGATTCCTCCTGGGCCCCGCCCACATAAATTGCTTCCAACAAGGGGCCCAGGCCCCCACCCTCTCCCCCGGCACCAGGGGCGACCATCGTGCTAACTGCAGCCTGGACCTCTTCCCCGGGGTCGGGTGCCTGAGCTGCCTCACTTTGTCCCCTCTGCTGCCCTGATCTTGGCCCAGGTGTTGCAGGGTTTACATACCCCCTTCCCATTCTTGTCAGAATCTGGCTGGGGGGGTGATTGTCCTCCTACCCCACCTGGGGCCCTGGACCTCGACAGGGGTCTGCCAGCTGGTTTCCCCATTGCCGCCTATGGTACTGTTGGGCCGCTACTCGTGGCCCCTTCCAAGAGTCCCACCTCCCTGGGCTGCTTGGGTCCGCCTGACCCTGCCTCCCCCACCCCCCAATTGGGCCTCACAGGCAAGGAGCCTGGCCAGTATCTCAGCAGGGGTAGGACACGGGGCTCGGGAATTCACCTGTTGTTGTTGCCCGTCCCGTCCTCTGGTGGCCTGGCCAGTGTCCCCTTGGCTCCCTTTTTTGGCTCCATCCACTTTTCTTTTACTTTTTCCCCATGCTTTTTGTGCTTGGGGCGGCAGCAGCAGCACTCTCTTCTGCTGCTGTTCCGTCCATGTGTCTTGTCGCTCTGCCGCTCTCAAGCGGCTGCAGAGGCACTCCCTTCTAGTGGGGAGGAGTCCCAGACCCCATGCTGCGCACTGCGCAGGTGCGTCGGGCAGTTGCCACGTCAACCCCAATCACTGCAGAGAGCAGCCTTCTAACAGGCTTCTCTCAAACGGCCCCTCCGCTGCGTCTCCTCCCTGCCTGGGGGGGGAGCAACAATTGCCCGTCACCTCCATTTTGTCAGCGATGGGGGTTTCGCATGTAGGATACAGGTGGGCAGAGTTCCCAAGCCCAAGCGGTACATACATACCAAGCTTTTCATATTGCCAAGAGGCACAAGATGCATTACATTGCTCGCAGCTTCCCCCAAGCCTGCGGACAGAGCAGCACAGCTTCCCTCAGCTTCCCCCCCACCCCCCTTGCATCAAAGCTCTGGTTCCCAGGCAGCCTGGTGGGTTTGGGCAGTGACGGCAGCAGCAGCAATTGCGGCACAAGGCAATGTGTTCCTACAACCCCCCATGAGGTTAACTTAGTATGCTGTACCCACACATGGGGGGGGATCTTAGTGTGCGATGATGTTGCGTTCTTCTCCCAGCAAAGACCCCATCCCTTTGTACAGAGCCTTGTTTGCCCTCCTGTATTTTTTAAAAAGGTCTAGGAAATTAATAGAAGCAATCTGGATGCTTTCCAGTACGGCTGCAAAATCAACATTTCAAAAAGTTAAGGGACATTGCAGAGCTAAGGGGTAGTGAAAGAAGGGATGCCCTTTGTGTCCCCTGGAGCTGTAGGACTCCGAAATAAGGGACATTCCCTAAAAAAAGAGACACATGGTAATCCTAATTCTAAACCCTCTCAGCTCTGGGACATGGGCAGGTATCATCTCCATTGAGAAAGGAGAATTGGTTACCTACCTTCGTGAATTCCTTTCTCTCTTACTCTCCTGATCCTCCTCCGCTGGGTAGCACTAGTGCTGGCCGATAGGAGGCAGATGACTGATTTCTTCTATGCGCATGCGCTAGGAGCTACCCGGTCCCTCAGTCGATAAGATAGCCGAGTGCCCCTGTAATTATCATCACCTGGAAAAACATAACTTCAGGAAAAAACTGTAATACGTTAAGCGCATAATATCAAGAATCAGCTAAACTGGGACCGAACATGGTCAAGTGGAAAAACAGTTATATAAGTGAGATGCTGAGTGCTGTGCGGCAGGGAGGGTCGGAGGAGGATCAGGAGAGTAAGAGAGAAAGGAATTCACGAAGGTAGGTAACCAATTCTCCTTTCTCCTCTTACCTCCTTCTCCTCCTCCGCTGGGATGTACCAGAGCCAAATCCCTCCGCTACGGGTGGGAGCCGCCAGCACTGGGAGCCTCCAGTACTGACTGCAGTACCCGTCTGCCAAAGGCAGCCTCAGCTGATTGAAAAATATTGATCTTGTAATGGCGTATGAAGGTATGTGGGGACGCCCATGTTGCGGCCCTACAAATCTCCTCGTAGGAGGCTTGTGCCTTAAAGGCGTACGAGGTGGCCGCACTGCGAACCGAGTGGGCCCAGATCTGCAAGGGGGGAATCCTCCCGCCAGCCCGGTAGGCCTCAATAATGGCTTGTTTCACCCATTTAGATAACAAGGTTTTTGAGGCCTTGAGACCCTGGACAGCTGGTCGAGTGTTCACAAAGAGGGCTGTGGATTTGCGAAAGGGCCGAGTCCTGGACAAATAAATTTTGAGCGCTCGTCTGACATCCAGTTTGTGCCAGACTTTCTCTTTGTGGTGAACAGGATTGGGGCAAAAAGAGGGAAGCACCAATTCCTGGGCCCTGTGAAAGTACGAATTTACCTTCGGGATGAAGGCCGGGTCCAATCTAAGGACGACCGAATCAGGTCGAAAAATACAAAAATTGTCCTCCATTGACAGTGCACTCAGCTCCGAGACTCTCCGAGCTGACGTGACCGCAACTAAGAAGACTGTTTTGAGTGTAAGAAGATACAAGGAAATATGCTTTAGGGGCTCAAAGGGAGGTCGCGTCAGAGCCTCCAGGACCAAATTTAGATTCCAGGAAGGCACCCGGTGCACAACCGGAGGGGACAGCAGCCTAGCTGCTCGGATGAATCTGCGCACATGTGCGTGTGAGGAGATAGGTCTACCAGTTGAAGCTCTTAAAACGGCATCGAGAGCAGCCGCCTGCCTAGCTAAGGTATTTGCCCTGAGTCCCTTATCCAGGCCCTGCTGTAAGAACTCTAATACGTGAGGAACTCCTGCCCGCCTGGGGTCCAAGCCTTTTCTCTTAGCCCAAGTAGCAAAGGTTTTCCAAGTACTTTGGTATGAGCGTCTAGTGGCTGGTTTTCGAGAACTTTGAAGGGTATCAAGGACTGGTTCGGAATAACCCCTTCGCCTCAGGGCAGCGCGCTCAATCGCCAGGCTGTCAACTGTAGAGTCTGGACGTCTGGGCAGGAAATGGGACCCTGACGAAGAAGGTCTGACCGGAGAGGAAGTGTCCTGTACTGGCCTTGACTCAGTTGAATGAGTTCCGAGAACCAGGGCCTCCGGGGCCACCAGGGAGCGATGAGGATTAGGAGTGCTCTTTCCCTGCGTGCTTTTGCAATAGTTCGGAGGAGCAGCGGAAACGGGGGGAAGGCATATAGTAGACCCCGCGGCCACGGTTGATTCAGGGCGTCGATGGCCTCCGCCTGTTGGCATGGGTCCCGTGTCATGAAGCGGGGCAGCTGGGCGTTGTTCCTTGCTGCAAACAGGTCGATGAGAGGGAGTCCGAACCAGCTCACAATGCTGTGGAACACTGTCTTGTTGAGCATCCACTCGTGAGGCTGCAATACCTGGCGGCTGAGCCAGTCCGCCGTGACGTTGTCTTGGCCGCTGATGTGGAGTGCCTTCAGGGACAGTACATGGGCTTGGGCCCACTTGAATAGACGCGTCGCTTCCCGATGTAGTTGGAGCGACCGGGATCCGCCCTGATGGTTGACATATGCCTTGGCAGTCATGTTGTCCGTGTAAATGAGTAGGTGGGAATTGGTCCCGGTGGGGAAGATGTGTTGAAGAGCCAGGCGAATGGCCTTCAGCTCCAGGAAGTTTATTTGTTGTTTCGCGTCCTGGGGGGACCATAGTCCTTGCACCGAGCGTGTCGTCGTGTGTGCCCCCCAGCCCGTCAAGCTGGCGTCTGTTGTGACTATGTCCCTCGGGGGGTCTGTGAGGGGAACCCCTTGCAGGAAGTGTGCGGGCTCTAACCACCAGGACATCGAGTTTTTTAGATGCGCTGGTATGAGTACCCAGGGGTTCAACCCGCTCGTGAGCTCCCGCTGCAAAGGAGCTAGCAGCCGCTGCAAGTGACGAAGGTGGAACCTGCCCCATGTCACCTGGGCAGTGCAGGAAACCAGCAGGCCCAGGAGGGAAGCGAGCGACTTGAGTCTGAGGCGACGAGCTGATCTGAGGGTTCCCACCAGCCGTCTTATCTTCCGTGCCCTGTCTGGGGGTACGAATGCGCGGTCGGAGGTGGTATCGATGACCACGCCCAGATGTTGAAGTGTTCGTGTCGGAGTCAGGTGGCTTTTCGCCAAGTTGACGAGAAAACCGTGTTGCTGCAGATAGAGAATCGTCCTGTTGAGATCCGCTATGGTCTTCTCCGGTGACTGGGCTCGGATCAGGAGATCGTCTAGGTAAGGATGTATGTGTATGCCCTCCATCCTTAGATTCGCCACCAGGGGGATCAGGATTTTCGTAAACGTCCTGGGGGATGAGGCTAGTCCGAAAGGGAGGGCTCGAAACTGCCAATGTTGGTGGTTGTAGGCGAAGCGAAGCCACTTCCGGTATGTTGATTTGATCGGGATGTGGAGGTAAGCGTCCTGTAGATCCAGGGACACCATCCAGTCCAGCTTGTGGATGCTGTGGCAAATGGAGGCCACGGTCTCCATCTTGAACCTTCTCTTTGTCACGTGATGATTCAGGGCCTTCAGATCTAACACTGCTCTCCAGGTCCCTGTCTTCTTTGCCACCAAGAAAAGAATGGAGTACAATCCCAAGAACCGTTGGGTCAGTGGCACCCTTTCTATTGCTCTGGAGCGGTGCAGCCTCTTGATCTCCTGGGTCATTGCGAGATGTTTTCCTGGATCTCTTGATGCGGGGGAGACTAAAAATCTGCTTGGAGGAGGGGAGTCGAATTGGATAGCGTAGCCCTGTCCCACGCAGGAGAGGACCCAGGCGTCGGAAACCGAGAGAGACCATACCTCGTGGAACAGTTGAAGTCTGCCTCCGACCGGCCGGGCGGAGCAGTCAGGAGTCCTGCCTGGGTTGAGTGGCAGGGGGGCCTCTTGATCGGCGCCTGTCATACCTGCCCGAGCGGAAGCCTCTACCCCTGCCCCGGAAGGCAAAGTTGGAGGTATACGCCCTCTGTGCCGGCGCTTGGAATTTCCTATATGGGGCTGAGAAGCCCCTGAAGCGAAAGGGCTGCTGTCTAAAGGAACCCCTTTTACTTGAAAGTTGTTGGAGGGTCTTAGTCTTATCCTTGCTGGACGCCTCCTCCAAGACCTTCTCCAGGCAGACCCCAAACAATTTTGAGCCTTTGTACGGCGAGGCAGTAAGTAAGTTCTTAGCGGTGACATCACCATCCCATGAGCGGAGCCAGAGCCGACGCCTAGCGGCCACATTGTTGGCTACAGATCTGGCCGACCACGTTAAGTTATCGGTGGTCGCGTCCGCTAAGAAGGCGGCCGCCATGTGAATTCTGGAATTTAGGCGTTGAGCCTTACCCTCGGAAATGTCTGGGTCTTGGAGCTCCTGGAGCCAAGCGAGCATGGCCCTGGACACATAAGAGGACGCTATTCCTATCTTCAGGGCCGCCGAAGTGGTTTCGGAAGCCTTCTTAAGAGCAGTATCCACTGCCCTATCCGTAGCGTCCCGGGGGTGGCAATCTCCCTCAGTGGGGAACACCGTGTGCCGAGCTAGGGAAGCAGCACCCGCGTCCACCTTAGGTGAACGGAACAAGGGTGCCTTCCTCCTGGAGAACGAGTAAAGGGAATCCTGAGCCCTATTCATTTTAAAACTCTTATCAGGCTGCTTCCACTCCTGCAGTACTAGCCTCTCAAAAGCCTTGTCTAAGGGGAGGCCCTGGTCTCTGCCATGAACAGACGGAATGTATTGCCGTGTGTCCTCCTCCTGGGAGTCAGAGGAGTCCCGCTTAGGGGCTTTCTCCTGCAACTGCAGAGTCTTAATAACCTGAGAGATAAGCTCATTCCTGTACTGCCCAGGGAATTGCCTCTCTCCATCGTTGGAATCTGTGGGTTGTTCAGCCCACTCGCCCTCCTCTAACTCAGAGTGAGTGTGCTCGGAAGCTGAGGAATGAACGGACTCGGGCTGCCTATGGTCAGAAAAGCCCTGGGTCAGTTCTCGCTGCTGGCCCTCTTGGTCACTTTCAGCTGAGGACTGAATGGAGCGATGAGTGTCCCCTGAGGGGCGTCTAGGCCTCTTACTGCCCGAAGTCCCTGCCTTGGATTTAGTAGGCTTAGGGTGCCGCTTCCTACGTGGCTTAGGCAAATTCCCCAGGGTGGCCAAGATCTCTCCAATAGATTTTTCTATGGAGGCCAGGCGTACTTGCGTGTCTTCCTCCTGTGCAGGGGCTGCCACTTGCGGGGGGGTGGCCCCGCGGGGGGGCTGAGCCGTGCTCATGGCCTATATAAAAATAAAGGAGACACGTAAGGGTTAACTCAACCCTGGAGGGAGCTCAGACAAGCTGGCTCCGCTGTAGAAGAGGAGGAGGGGGAGGGGGAGGGGCCACGAGAAGCTGGAGCTGGGGAGAAGACAAGCAGCGCTGCCTCTGCCCAGCAGGGGGCCTGCACGTGCTGTTACTAGGCAGTGAGATGTGGCCCAGAAACGGGTGCTGGGGAGAACCCAGCAGCGCTGCCTCTGCCCGGCATGGGGCCCGCACGTGTTGTGGCAGGCAGGAGGCCTCGCCGCCCGGCCTGCCGTTGTTGACGGAGAATGGCTAGGGGAGACTCCGAGGCCCAGCCGCGCTGTCCCCGAGTTCCCTGCCTAGGGCTCATATTTGCAACAGGCCATTCCGGCCCCACATGCTCCCGGGCGTGGCGCGCCACCCCGGAGCTAGTGCACAAGCACGTTTTGCCCCTTGAACTGCCCGCGGTGTTCGCGGGTGCGGCGTGCCGCCCCGGAGTTACCGCCCGGAACTCTCTAGCCCCTGGTACGAGAGTAAGTTTTGGGCCCCAAAGCTCCCGGGCGCGGCCGCGCCGCCCCGGAGCTGGACTGCCGGCAGGCGGTGGAGGAGGGAGGGGGGGGCTGGGGGAAGAGAAGAGGCAAGTTCCCCAACAGGTGGCCCCCCCCGCATGGGGCTAAGAGACGGTGATCCCTCACCTGCCAGGCAGTAAACTGAGAATGAAACTCTTCTCCTTCCTTTTCTTTTAGTCAGGTGTGGAGCCTTGGAGCTCCCGCGGAACGCGTCCTACCGGCCGAGGCAGATGAACAGACTGAGGGACCGGGTAGCTCCTAGCGCATGCACATAGAAGAAATCAGTCATCTGCCTCCTATCGGCCAGCACTAGAGCTACCCAGCGGAGGAGGAGAAGGAGGTAAGAGGAGAAATGGACACTTTCCCCAGGAGTTACAGACTGAGCAAATGGCAGATCTGGGAACCAGGAAGGATGTGCTACTGCTGCTCCAACCATTAGGCCTCTCCTTCCTCCCTTGGCAGGAGCAGCAAAGTTCTTCCAGATGAAAAACAAATCACTGGCTCTCTCCATAAGGATGTGGAATGGTCTAAATGAAGGAGAATGCACCTCCCCAACTTCGCCATTAGGACACACCATCCTCCTCCTCCACATGATCAGAAATGCCTCTCTTCACAAGCAATCCTCCCTCCCATCTCTCACCAGCCATTGCAAAACTCCTCCCAAAAGCCCAGGGCCCTACTGATCTCCCACCCCATCTTAAATGGGTTTTCCCCAAAGTGTCTGTTACAACCATGAAGCAGGAAGTCCCTAAGTAGTTCCAGGGTCAGGCCCTAGCTATGGGTTAGTTAGTGATGTTGTATTGGTAGCGATGGGTTCACACATGGAGTACATCCTGGGAAGTAGCTCAGAAAGAAATTAGAAAGCACAGTAATCAATGTGAAGCCTTTATTACCTTCCACATGGAAGGGGCACCAATACACGCAAACAATATTGGGTGGATCAGTCACAAAGAATTCGATCCAAACATACAAATTATATACTATTTCTTGGTTATACAAGATAAGTTAGTTATCAATTCTCACTGATTGGCTCATTTACAATCCTACCCCTATTGGTTTAGCTCATCTTTCCTAGTACTTTATTGGCTCATTGATGTTTATTTCATTACATAGTCCCATTTCTTTACACTTCTAAGGAATTCCACCAAAACTTCACCTGTACTGGCAGCATAACTTTCAGGACCGAACATCCTTTTTCTTCCTGTACTGGACTCCCATAAATCTATCCTTACTTCACAGAATGACTGGGGATGTTCAGCTCCTCCCAGCACCTATCTATCCATGCAGACAATGCAGCCTAATCTTATATGGATTAAATCCAAAACAGACCTTTGATCACCTCTTTGACCACGGTTTCCTTCTTTAACACTTCATTAGGGCCTTTCTTAACAGCTGTTCAGTCTAAGACCTCCCAATGAACTCCATAGGGTTCTAGCTTATCAGTATAGCTTAAGCATGTATATACTCTTCCTCTGTTCTAAGGTCCTTTTTACATGGACAATCCCCCCCTCGCCCACATGTATAGACGCCCCCCCCCCCTCGCCCATGCAGTCGTATGACTGCCTCTGGGGATGGGTGGGGATGCGTGCATGCTCCACGCTCAGAGGCATTGGGGAAAACAGAGGTGCCTCCGTACATGGAGATCGGTGTGTATCCGTGTGCCTGCCCATACCGCACACCTGCCGCCGCCTCCACCCACCCCTCATGGCGCCTCTGTGGTCCATTTGAAAAGGGCCTAAGCATAGCAATAAAGTAGAATAGCATGCAAACATCTTGTGGCATGTGTGTGTCCTATACCCAGTGACGTTCACCTCTGACATTTCCCCCCCCCCCCATTTGTTTTTATTTTCTTAAAGTCATAAGGCCTGCACTTTTGACCTCCGAGCACAACAGTCATCAAATGGATTGGTATCTGCCTAATTGCACCCTGTGGCAGAACTCATCTGCACCAAAGTCCGTGGAGCAGGGTCTGTAGCGCTGCTGACCGCGCCGGTCCCGGCCTCGTGGAGGAGAGCAGCTGGGCGGTTGAAAGCCCAAGGACAATGCTGCCACTGACAGGCTCAGCTGTGAGTGGGGTTGACCAGCAACGCTGACAGCCTCAGTGTAAACTAACGTGAGCTCGTTGTGCGAGCTATAAAGGAAACACCCGAGCCGCTCAACTGGCAGCAGGGAGGCAGGCGGGAGTCAGCTCCTGGAGTTAGGGAGCTGGGAGACCCAGAGAGAGGAGAGGGAATCTCTGGGGAAAGTAGACACGCCCATTGAAGAGACCAAGGCTGAAAACGGACTAGGCTTGGGGGAGCTGTAGTAGGGAGCCAGTATCCTGAAGGGAACAGGTTGGGAAGCTTGGGGCTTCCCTAACGGGGCACACCCTGCCCCAAGGACAAGGAGTGTTGCTGGTGCAGGCCAGTTAGGGGAGTGGGAGGCTCCGCTTACAAGGAACCCCTGAGAGAGCCATCGAGTCTAGCCGGGGAGTAGGAAGCAGCAAGGCCAGAGTTGTGACGAAGTACGAAGAAAAAGGCACAGAAGAAGCAGAGTCAGACATGCTGGAGGCAGCAACCTTTGAACTGTTCATAAGCCGACTAAAGGACTTGCAGTTAAGCAAGGAAGAGTGAAAGGCAGACAGTAAAGGGGCTGGACACTCGGGGACTATGGGGTGGAAGGGGTGTGCTGGAGAGATCCTGCCACATACCCTTACATATTTCAGGGCACAAAAGTTACCATTGATACCCCTTCGCTAGTAACTTTTGTGACTCCAATAGGCAGGAACTACTGAGGAATTACAGTAGAGGAGATACACCTATCTATCATGATGTAGTTCCTAGCTGAGCATTGATAGGAGTAGAAGGAGTAGAAGTAGTATTAGAGTTTATGCTTACAGTAGCAATAGGAATGGAGAGGTGCTGGGCTGGTGACAAACTAAATACGAGGACACAAGCCAGGATGAGTTACAGAACTGTCCCAACGAGGATGTACCTCCATTGCCCACTTGTTCCACTAGGCTTTCCAATTCACTTGGTTGAATTTACTAGGTTTTTTTTGTTGTTGTTTTTTTTAATGTTGGAGTGTGGCCTGCAGTGTTAACTGTAATTTCTTTTAACCACTTGGTGCCCAGCTCTTTTTAACATCTTCCTGAATGACCTGGTGCCAGCTATGACACGGACTGAATTTTTTCCTCCCAACTTGGCCCAGCGACATCTGGGCTGTTTACTTTATGCTGGCGATGCGGTGATCCTTTCCCAGACCAAGGTGGGCTTGTCCCGGCAGCTTCGCGCTCCGACTATTGCTCATCAACAAGCTAGTCATAAACTACAATAAGACCAAAGTCTTGGTGTTTGGGAGGGAGAAAAAGATCTACCACTGTGCTATTGATGCACTCCAGTATCCCAGGTTTCCTCCTAGAAATATCTTGGGATTCTCTTCCACTCTTCCCTTAACTAGACCACCCATAGAGAGCTGGCTATTAATAAAGCTAAGGGTATGATGGCGGCTATTTCCCGACTTTTTAAATACAAAGGTCATGGTAGTTTGGAGGTAGCTCTTAAAGTTGTGGAGGCAAAAGTCCATGCTCAACTCCTATATGGAGGAGCTTTGTGGGCCGTGGGAGATCCGGCGGCCCTGAACTCTGTGCAGCTTAGAGCCCTCAAAATGATATATCAGGTCCCGCACAGAACTCCATTGGCTACCCTGAGAGTCGAGTTTGGCCTGCTAGCCTGGGGCTGAGTTAACTGGAAACAGGTGGCCTTTTTATGCCTGCGTCTCCACCACGATGCCCATTTAGGGCTTTTGGCCCATATACTCCAGGACCCCTTCGTCTCTTCATGGATGAAGCGATTGAACTTACAACTGGCATCCTGGGGGCTGTCGGTTGAACGTCTGAAAACCGTTCAGCTCAGTCAAGCGTGTAGGGAGATTGATAGTTGAATTACTGACATTGCTCACCAGGATGATTGTGCGGAGGTGGGTTTTTTTGCCTCCCTGGACCATTATAGGTCTATTATGCCGCGTGCTGGAAGGAGGGCAGGTTATCTGTCCTCCCTACTCTCAAAGAGGCACCTAACTCTTCTTTTTTGGAACCCGCCTAAATGTGCTTCCCTCCAGTGTGTTGGAGGGGCGTTATGCCGGAATCTCTTATAGCATGAGATTGTGTCCTTTTGATTTTGCTGAGGTGGAGTCAGTCATGCATATCTTATTTGTTTGTCATCTCTACGATGTTCCCCGTACCCAACTGTTGGCTGTCTACATCAACCGCCTTCCAGGTAGGACCCACTCGGAACTGCTCCGCATTTTTCAATCAGACAGTGATATGCCCCACCTGAGGGCTGTGTCATCTTTTTTAGTCGTGGCTTTTGCCTATAGAGCCCGTTTTCTCCTTTGTCTGCCCCTGGTTTCTGATGCTGATCCTCCTTTGGAGGATGAGGGGGATAAAGAGATGGGTCTCGGGCTCTGTTATGCTATTACTCTATTTAGTCGTGCTGTGTTTTTAAGTTTTGTATTATATGCTACTTAGCTCTTGTTTGTTTTTGTATACGTTTGCAAGGACCTAGGTCACACAATAAACTTGATTTGAATTTGAACTAAATGTGAGGACACAAGCCAGGATGAGTTACAGAACTGTCCCAACAAGGATGTACCTCCATTACCCACTTGTTCCACTGGACTTTCCAATTCACTTTCAGCCTCTCTAACAATTGAGGTTGAATTTACTAGGGCTTTTTTTTTTTTTTTTTTAATGTTGGAGTATGGCCTGCAGTGTTAACTGTAATTTCTTTTAACCACTTGGAGCCCAGTGGGTCACCTGCATCTATCAGTATAGTTGAACGGGACATTCAGTCCAGCCACCTAATAAAGTTGCACCCACAAAAGGAGCTTTTAATCCCTGAAACATGTATTTGATTGTATCCCGGGTCTAGAATCTGGTCACCTACTTTCAAGTTGTGTTACCACTCCAATATCCCCCACTTTGATTGTTCAGTTAGCCCATTCTAACTTCCAGTCTCGAATCGAATGATATGCGATGTAACCATATATGTGTGGCTGTGTAATTCTAGTACTTTATACTTACTTACACCCCCACAGTTTTTCTATACTATGAGGCATACACACATTTTAATTTAAACAACTGTACCAACACAAACACAGTTATACTAATCATAAGAATACTGATTTTTTTGCCATTAGTTCAACAAATGCTAATGTAGAGTCAAACAATTCTTTTCCCCCCACTGAAGTCACAGTCTAAGCTCGATCAGGTGAAATGACACTGCTGGATGATGAGGATATATTCTTTCAACTTGCAATAAGAAGGCAATGTAGAATAAGGATAATGATGTAGTCGCTTGTAATGATCTAGAGTGATTGCTGGATGGGGTCAGAGGTTACTAGCACGTGACCCACCGTGGAGGTCGGTCTTTACCACCGCCCTTTTATGACGACGACTCTGGTAAAGCAGTAGAATTGTGATACATGAGACTGAAGGTTGAATAAACATCAGGAATAGCTGAGCTGGAGGCTTAGGAAGACACCTCCGAAGGCCAGCAGAGGTGAAACCAATTGGTAGTGGGAGAGCCTGTGTAGAACAAGCTACCAAGCATAGCGGCATGAAAAGTTAAATGAAAGGTTGCATTGCTTAGTGATATTACTTGCATGA
Organism: Sphenodon punctatus; assembly: GCA_003113815.1. Lineage (NCBI taxonomy): Eukaryota > Metazoa > Chordata > Lepidosauria > Sphenodontia > Sphenodontidae > Sphenodon > Sphenodon punctatus. Next base: position 1,517,593 of record QEPC01001969.1, on the reverse strand, counting down.
CAAAACAGATGTGCCAGACTCCCCCTCTAGCTCCCAGGGAGTTCTCCAGCCCTGGTACAAAGAAAATTATCCCCAGGGGAAAGTTTGCTAGTATTTATATAGAATTAGATAAGGTTGCTGGTCACAGGCCATAGGGAAAGAGAAGAATACAAAACTGGTTGAGCAGAAAAACAAGCTTGCAAGTACACACAACAGTCCAGGTCCCACCCCACCCCGGAGGGGTTCCCCACAGTTAATCCCAGAGCACTCGGTTTGCAACACCTTAAAAGTTCAAATCCTTGGCCAGGTCTGGCGCTATGTCTGTGCTGGTCAACTCTTCACGCTGCAGTTGTCGGATTCTCCCACGCTGCAGGGGCCAGCAACATCTCCTCTTGGGGCTGCTGCTCTCTGCTCACAGGGACAGCTACAGTCTCTGCTGGGTACTGTCCTTTTCAGCGGAACCTTCTCTGGTTACCTATAGTCTCTGACCCCCAAAATAGCTGCTTCCCTCCCTTTTTGTCCACCAACACCAAAAGCTTCTCCTGCAGCCTCCAGCCCTTCTAGCTGCTAGTCCTCCCAGACTGGGCTGCTTATACCGATGCTTGGGCGCCACCTGCTGTTTGGTGCAATAGCTGGCATTACACCATTCTCCTCCTTGGAAGGATGCGCTCCTGCATCCTACCAAAACCAAGTAGTCCCTAAGGCACCTGAGTGGTCTACGTGCTCACTGTGGTCTACCCTGAGCTTCTAAAGGCAGGAGCCCTAGGTGATACAGACGGGTGGGGAGCATTGTTCTCTGCTGCATTCTGCTCGGTTCCCATCCCAGGTGCTTGACCATCATTGTCCTCCTCCCCCTCCGACCAGGGTGACCACTCACTATTTTCTTGCTCAGAATCACCCCTTGGTGACTGTTCGAGGCTTTGTCCTGGGACTCCTGTAGGTATCTTGGCAGGGGATGGATTGTCACCACAGCCCCTTGTATGGGATCAGAGTCGACTCCCTGTCCCATGAGCACACACTGGGTTTTAGTTGGTTGTAGTATACTACAAAAATGTGTCCCCTAGACTCCACTAACAGTTCATACAAGACTTAAGACAGTTTCCATATGATCTTGTAGAGGGCCACTAAACCTTTTACTTAGTTTTTGAGATCGGCCCGTCCTTCTGGCTACGTTCCGTACCCACACCCTTTCCCCTGACTTCTACACCTGCCTGTAGTCTCCCCACTGGATCAAATCCGCACCAAAGGATTCAGACACACGTACACTCTACTTGCTTGCTGAAACACTAACAGAACAACTTTATTCAACTACTGCTCTTTGAATGCAACACAAACTGCCATTCTAGTAATCTGCTACTAGGTGGCACTGTGCAGTTGACACTGCGTAGATACGGTCTGCAACCCTCCCCTTTCCCCTCAATTTTACTTGGTTCATTTTTTAAAAGCAAAGATTGAACATAGTCCTGCAAGTAGGTAGGTGGCCTTCTTGCTAATAGCCTGGGATACTGCTGTGGATCAACACTCTTGTGGGTTTTGTTTTGTCTCTTTCATAGTGGTTAGTGTCCTCCTCAGCGATACTCCGGTCATCTTCTTCATCCTTTTAGAGCAGCTTGTGGGGTTGACAAGCATTCAAAGTGAGATACATGCAGCAACTCAAAATGATCTCCACGGTGGAGAGTAACCTTTCTTTGCATAACCACTTAAGGAGCTGCCACATATGGAGATTGAAGTTTATTGGCAGGTTTTACATTTTTGACCTGGACCATGTCCCCAATCTGTATTTGAGACTGTACTGGCTTCTTCTGCTTGTAAGTGTACTGCTGTGTCTTCTGCTTGGCCTGACAATGATGCTCCTGGGTAGCATCTGGCTCAGCTCAATTATTTGTCAATGAAAGGGATGGCAGTTTAATGCGTAGAGGTCTATTAAACACTGTTGCTGGAGGAACCCCCTGTGGAGTTGGGGGGGTCACTTGATAATTACAGAGGAACTTGTGCAGCTCTTGTTGCACTAACTTGCTTTCTAGAATGGCTGTTAATTGGAAGACTTTTGTGAGTTCTTATGAATCTTTCAACCTCCCCATTGGCTTGAGGCCAGTGGGGTGTTGCTTTCCTATGGGTAAACCCCAGATACTGTGCAAAAGAAGCAAAGTCTGTACTGTTGAATGGAGAACCATCATCAGTTTTAACAGCTGGCAAGCCAAACACCAGAAAATTTTTGTCAAGTTTAGGGATCACAGCCTTGGCTGAGGTTATACTTTCTACTTTCGGAAGTTGTGAGAAGTCATCCATAAATGACCATTAGGGAATCACCACTAGGTAGATTGCAAAAGTACACAGACTTCCAGCCATGGAGCCGAAGGAAGTCTAGTCATCTGTGGTGATGCCAAGTCACAATAGTGGAGCACTTGAAGGCATGATGAACAAGAGTCAATACATTCTTCTAATACATTTTTTTTAATCACTTAATGAGCTAATGCAATTGTACAATCCCAGAGTATCGTCGGATAACAATCCTGTTATCATGGAGTTAAGTTACCACTTTTGGAGACTGCGAGATCCTTTTTCAGAGAGCCCAGTTTCTGCGGACCTGACTTGTCAGGATCTGACAGGCATTGCACCGATTGAGCAAGAGTGGCCCATGAATTATCTCAAATAGCTGTAATCACCATCTTCATAACAGTATCTTCCACAGTTTCTCTTTGAATTTCAGGTAGTTTCATGGCTTTTGGAACGGCATGGACAGTAACAGAGCTCACATGAGCGTCTCCTATGTGTAATGCTGTTTGCTCCTTGTCTACTGATCGCAGCGATTGCCAGTACATGAAGTCAGCTGGATTTTCTGACCCCAGTCTGTAACACACTGTATAATCCTAGGGTTGCATTTTTAAGAGTCCCCTCTCAATTCTAGCAGGTGGTTTTGACAGCGAACTGCTGAAAATTGGTAATAGAGGTTTGTGGTCAGTAATTATTGTAAAGTGGTGACTGTAAAGATGAAAATGGAGGCATCCCCACACAATCACCAGCCCCTCTTTCGGTTTGGGAGTCTCTGCTCTGGTGGGGACAATGATTTGCTTGCATATGCAATCATATGTAGTTTGTCTGGGACTTGTTGGTCCCTTTGTGCTAGAAGAGCTCCAAGGCCAACTAGACTGGCATCAACTGAGTTCCACATGCTTCTGTGGATTGAAATATGCCATAACTATTGCTAGCGAGAGTGGTTTTCTGGGTCTCTAGAGCCATTTGATGTTGTTCAGTCCACTCCCATGGTTGACCCTTTTGGTCAAGGCACTCAGTGGTTTTGTAAGTGGTTAAGTTTGGAATGAAGCAACCACAGTAGGTGGCCAGTCCTAGGAAACTCAACTTCTGCACGGTTTTGCAAGCTTATGGTATTTTGTATGGTGGGTAACTTTTGAGGATCTGATGACACTCCTACAGAGAAAACCTAGCCATAAAACTCAAGTTTCATTTTGTTGTACTTGCATGTGGCTTTATTTAAAGTTAGGTTATGGTCTTGCAGTCTTTGAAGTATGAACTGCAATCTTGTATCATGCTCTTGTTGCATGGTTCCAAAGACAAGCAATCACTAATGTTTAGGATGCCAATTAGGCCTGAGAGCGTTCCTTTGAAGACATTTTGAAATCTCAGCAGCTGATGCAACACCAAGAGTTAAATATTTGTATCTCTAAAGTCCTACATGCATAGAGAAGGTATTAATATATTGGGAGTTTGGATGCAATTCAAGCCGATATCCTGATGCAAGATTTAGCTTGGAAAAAAACTGGCACCATTCAAATCAGCAATAATGTCAGGCACTGTTGATGTGATGTCTCTTGTTGGATTGCTTTATTGGGTAATCGCATATCTACATAACCAAATCTTGCCAGCCCGCATTACTTTTGGGGTTACCAAGATAGCGGAAACCCATGGTGTGGGGCCTTCCCCTTTTTCAATGACATCGAATGCTTCCAGTTTTTCTAATTCTTCCTCTACCTGCTTCCAAACATGGAACGGGATTCGCCTGTGGGGTTGAACTGTTGACTGCAGACTGGGATCAATATGAAGTATGATTTGATGATCCTTGAGTTTTCCAATACCTTGGGAAACATCCAAGTAGTTCTTTATTTGGGAGACAGTCTTGTTCCACCAAATTTATCATTTGGATTAGATTTAGCTCCTTGGCTGTACTGTAGCTAGACAGAGACTCTCCCTTGTGGGATCACATAAAAGGTGCTGGTGGGGTAGCTGTTCTCAGATTCTATAAGTGACAGAGGTCCCACACATACAGAAATATCTTGATATTGGTTTTCTGAAGGGCTGGTTTGTGTGGGAGTCCTTTGTATGTTTGATGATCAACATCAACTGAAGCTCCTGTGTCAATGAGCATGTTGACAGGATGGCCATGTAGCAGTACTGTGCATCTCAGTTAACATTAGATTGTAGAGGTATATGGAAAAAGTAGTTGCTATCACTAGGCAATTCAGATGCATCTGGACTCTGCTGTGCCTGATGATGTGTAAAGCACTGCACATTAGACCCACTTTGTGTACCTGTTGAGTTGCATCTAGATTTGCAAACTTTAACGAAGTGATTTAGCTTTCCACAAGCCTTTCCTGTTGCTGGACAGACACTGGTATGGGGATATACGTCACCACCATCACAACAGGGTCTCCTGGAGTCTGGTACACTGATGGACTTGCTATAGGGTGATTGTCTTTGTGGTGAAGATTTTACAGCCATTACAGCTTGTGGGTCACTTTTTTGTAACCCTTCAATTTTCAGAACATGAATCTCACGGATAGCTCATAAGCTCTTGCAGTGTCAAGGAGTTTTGTGAGCGTCATTTCAGAGTCCTGCAAGATGTGGTGCCTGAGCCTTGCAGAAATACAGCCCTATAGGATCTGACTATCAGGATCTGTAAAGTCATATGTAACAGAAAGCTTTCTGACCCTTGTAGGATGCTTGTCAATTAAGTCACGTTGTTGCTTAGCCTGGCAAAAAACATGTAATTCTATATTTCTCTTTGGCAGGGCTTAAAATAGTTGGTTAGTGCTGCCTTTGCACTGCCCGAGTTGTCCAGATCCCCAGTGTTTGGTAACGTGTCAAAAAATTCCATATACTTCCTCACCAGCAAAATGTAAATGCACTGCACGTTTCCTTGTGGCATCTTTAATATCCAGAGCAAGTAGTTAGTTTCCAAAGCGTCTCAGCCTCTTTTCCCAGTGAATGTCTAGAGCAGCAGCTGAGTTATGATCAAAAACTGGAAAACTGGGTCGGCCTAAGACAGCCATGGATAGGCAGGAACAAGGCCCACAGCTTCACCACAAGTGCTAGTCAGCTAGACTGAAGAGGCAGAACTACCATCTACACTACTATCCAAATACATGCAAGGTAAACAGAAACTTCGCTGACACTGCTGGGCTTAGGAATCTTCCTCGTCACCAGATGTACGCATCTGAATCCTTTGCTGATTTGATCCAGCGGAGACACTATGCTACTTGTTTGCTGGAACACTAAACAGAACAACTTTATTCAACTACTGCTTTGAACACAAACTGCCATTCCACTAATCTGCCACTAGGTGGCAATGTGCAGTAGAAACTGCAGATACTGTACTGCCTACTAACCAACCCTAAGGTCCTAGTTCTCCTTCTGTCTTTGTGTAACCGCTGCCTGGTGTTTCTGGACAGCCTGACTTACTGAACTCCAATATCCTGCCACCCATATTACATACTCAGATGGATTAAGCTCTTCTGCTACATCCACCCCAGAGAGGAGTTCAACGGGTAGGCAGATTTCCCTCCCGACCACCACCATGTAAGGTGTATATCCAGTTGACGACTGGACATGGCTTCGTAAGTCAACATCAGGAAGCAGTTCACCCCACTCCTGATTGTCTTGTATCAGAGAGGTTGGCATATTTAACACGGGTGTGGTTAAACCTCTCCACTAACCCATCAGATTATGGGAGATACCTTGTGGTGTGGGTTTTGTTAATTTCTAAGAGGTCACAGTGCACATATTGAAACAACTGGGATTCGACATTCCTCCCCTGGGACCAAGGTACCCCATGGTAGCACAAACCTCTCATATAATCCCCTGGCCACCAATGCAGGGTTGTGTTCTGGCCCGGTTTCTTTTTAATCTTTTTATTAGTAAGATCGTGTTTGATCTTGCCAGTGATTTTTTCCTCCTGGTTTCTATATTACAAAGACGTCTTTTCTATCCTATTATACACAGATGATGTGGTTCTAATATCAAATGCCAGGCTAGGTCTTAAGAGACTTTTGGGTGCCTTAGGAACTTTCTGTAAAACAAAACATTTAAAAATCAGAAAACTAAAAAGGTATTCGTAGTCGCACAATCTTGTAACTTCTAATTGGTCTCTAGATAATGTTGAATTGGATCAAGTTAGACTTCATCATTATTTAGGTCTAATTTTCTCTGCTTCAGGTACCTGGTGTAAGCACATAGATTATCTTAAAACCAAAATGGATCAATAAATAGGAGGGCTTCTTAAGTTTTGGGCAACAGATAGAGGCAAACTCATGTCACCTGATCTCAAATTGCTGGATTTAAAAGCGATTCCTCAAGCCCTACGTGGGGCCAAAGTCTGGGGACCTTTTATTAGAACTAAGATGGAATTCAAAACCGTTTTTTGTGGGCGGTACTTGCTGTCCCTAAGACTATAGCAGCCAGACTAGAAACAGACATGTTGCCAGTGGAGGTCAAGCTAGCTATGGTACAAATTGGTTACTGGCTAAGGATCTGAGATATGTCCGGAGAGACTCCCATATCTGTGCCTAGCCGAATCTGTTTTGGCAGGGTTTAAGTACCTATGGTATCAAAAGTTGCTTTTACTCCTATGTTCGATGGGGTTATCTATGGAAGCTGTATTAGCTCTCCATAATACTAAGATCAAACCCTTGATTTATAGAAAATCAGATTCCGCAATTGCAGAAGATATGGAAATAGTCGCAAACCTAAGTTCTGTCCCCCTATATCATCTATTTTTTAAAAATCCTGGGGAAGGAACCTTACCTTACCATTTTGAGTAACCCAGTCTTGAGAAGAGCTTTAACACTACGTAGGATTGATCTAGGATGCTGACCGGAAGGAGAAATGGCCTTCCACTTTCTGCTAGATCATGCAGCTGTTCTTCAGAATTAATGGAAGATTTACTCCATTTGCTATTCAGCTGACCGCATATAGAGGAACTTCGCCAAAAATATTTCACATGTTTCTTGGAAAAATATTATATTGGTCTCCTCAGCAGCTGTTAATCTCTTTAGCCTCAGCTAGTGATGTTGCCTCAGTATAGTCTCTCTCCAAAATGGCCTTGGCACTGATTCAAAGATGTTGATTTTCTTTTGTATTTGGCCAGGTTAAGGGATCTTTATTATGCACTTGATATTTTATCTGGATTGGTCTCTCCTGCTTTTTCATGAATATGGTCATGCCTTTTAATGTGTTGGATTTCTGTTTTTGTAAATTGTTTGAGTCTCGACCAAATGGTCATGACTCAATCAAACTATTATTATTATTATTATTATTATGCCCTGGCCACAATCTTGGAGAAACAGCTCCAGACGACATCAACCTTTTGCACCAACAAACCCTAATGACCACTAGGGGCATTGGGAGTAGAGATAATGAGTTAGTGTGTATCACTTAACCTTTCTGATCTCTGCTTCTAAGTCCCCCGTCCCCAGGTGGGATGTGCCCAGGAAGCTCCTACTGGGACTTCCTCCTGATCTTCTCTCTTCTTCCTCTAACCTTCAACTTGACTGGCCATCATGCTGGTGGCAGCTAGATACAAAGATCTAGGGATAGGCCTTTCCTATCACAATGTACTTCTCAATAAAGTAGATTATTTAAATCTAGAAACAATCTCCAAGGTGTTGGTTACTTCTAAGCTGTTGCTACTGAGAATTCGAGCTTTTTTCCTTTTTGCAGTGTGTAAACACTCTGCTGATGCCTAGCCAGAACTTTAACAGGTTTTGACATAGCAGGCAGTGAAACTTTGTTTTTGCTATTTGACCACTAATCAAATCCAACATAGGATTATGGACTCAGTATCCTCCCAAAAATCCTACCAGATTTTTTGGAACTCGAATTGAATCTCAGAAGAGAAAAGCACAGCTTATTTTTTATCTGGTTTTGTCTTTTTTTGGGAGGTGGGGAAACAAAAGAGATAACATGAGACAGCCCAAGGCAGTCTCAACATTCCAAAGCTGGAAGGAGCCAATTTCAAGGACTGGTAGAATGTGCTAATAACAGAGAGACTGACAGCTGCAGGAGCTGACTGAGATCATTGGGACAAACAGAATGACAAAGCCCTTGGAATCCTTGGGATGCATGCAAGTCCAAAGCTATTTGTTCACTTTGAGGGTGTGGAATTGACCAGTGATGTCTGGAAGAAGCTGGAAGAACTTTATAACTGTAAAAGTTCCAGCGAAGCAATTTTTATCATTCAAAGGCTCTGTAATACGAGACTAAGAAAGAATGAAGATCCCACGGAGCATGTAAGCCAAATACAGTCTCTTGCAAAAAGGCTGAAAGATTCAGGAATAGGCCTTGGAGAAAATGGAATTGTGGGATTCATTTTGAATTCTTTGCCTCCTTCATATAAGCCTTTAAAAATTGCAATTGAAGTATCTGATGCAACAATTGACTTAAAATATCTCTCTAGTAGACTCAATGAGCATTTTATCAGAGAGAAAAGGCAAACTTCTATAGACCAGATTTCAGCCTTTAGCTCACAAAAGGGACAAGAAGAGGTGCTTTATCTGTGACAGTGAGACATTTACATGCTAATTGTCCAAACTTAAGGGCAGGACAAAGCACCCATTACTGCTGAGACAGTGTCTGCAAAAAACTGCCAACTCTGAAGGAAAGATTCAAAAGGCAAAAGGAAAATTCAAAAGTTTTAATGCAATGTCAGAAGTCAGTAAAAATGTTTTTTATATTGATTCTGGTGCTTCTGAAAATGTCTTCAAAGATGTAGAATTATTCTTGGAACTTGTTATGGGCTACTCAGTTCCTATTTTCTTAGCAGATGGGAGAGAAGTGTGCTCAAAAGGGAAGGGCACTACAAAAAATCTTTTACAAACTCCCTGATGGAGAAACTGTGACAGTGGTCATAGAAGATGCTCTCTACATTCCTTCATTAAAGAATAACTTCATCTCTGTAAAGTATGAAGTTAAGGAAGGAGGCAAGTTTGAATTCATGGATGAACATTGCTATGTCACAAAAGGAGGTGATTTAATAATGTCTGAATCTCTAAGAGGCAGTGGACTCTGAAGTGGATTGTGTAAATGAGCAAGCAAATTTAGCAAGCAGCTGCACCCACAGATCATGTGATCTACTTTGGCACAGACGCCTAGGCCACCCTGATGTTAATGTAATTCTCCAGCTTGAGAAAGGGGAATTATAAAGATTTCAAGGGGCAGCCGTGTAAAGAGATTACAGGCAGGTGTGTGTGTTGTGTTACTGCGAAAAGTGTGAAGCCAACCTTTCACAAGCTAAATAAATTCTCAGCACCCTCTAGAGTTAATTTACAGTGATGTTTCAGGTCCTCTGGAAAGGAGTTTTGAAGGAAATTTTTATATAGTTTCATTTATTGATGATTTCTCAAAATTTGCCTGTGTTTACACCTTGAGAGACAAAAGCCAAGTATTTGAGAAGTTTAAAGAATATGTTGCACTGGTCAGCAACAAGTTTGGAAGAAAGCCTCAGAGACTAAAGGTCAGACAATGGAGGTGAATACATCTCAAATAACATGAAAGCCTTTCTGAGAGAACAAGGAATTGAACAAGAGACTACAGTCCCATGTTTTCTCAGGCAGAATGGTGTTGCAGAAAGAAAAAATAGATTTCTAATGGAGATGGACAGATGCATGCTTCAAGATGCAGGTTTGCCAAGCAGGTTCTAGGGAGAAGCAGTAATAACTGCCAGCTATCTGCAGAACAGATGATTGCCAACCAAAGCCATAGAGAAGACTCCACTTGAACTGTGGTTTGGACACAAGCCTAGCCTAAACCACATCAGAGTATTTGGATGTGATGGGTATGCATTTGTACCAAAGGCAAAGAGACACAAATTGAATTGTAGAAGCAAGAAAGGAGTTTTGTGTGGATATGTATTAGGAGGAAAAGGATACCGAGTTCTTGATGTTGAAACTGGTAATATTGTAATTTGCAATGTTGTGTACTTTGTTGAAAGACAAAAGCCAATCAAAGGTGAATTACCAGACCTGGAGCCAAGTATCCAAATAAAAAAAGGAACCAAGTGAGCAGACCCTCAGGCACCGCATGCCAATCTGTGAGCCAGAACCAGAAGCAGATTCAGAAGGGGTCACAGAAGCTGAGCCAGAACCCAGGCGCTCACAGAGGTCCAACAAAGGAGTTCCACCCTTGAAATACTCCTACCTCACCACAAGTGCAGAGCTGCAAGAACCCAGCACATGGAAAGATGTTGAAAGGATGCCAACCCATGAAGCTGAAAAATGGAGGAAAGCAGCAAAGGAAGAGATTGAATCTTTACACAAGAACAAAACTTGGACACTTATGGAACTACCTGCTGGAAGAAAACCTGAAGGTTGCAAATGGGTCTTCAAAGTCAAACAGGATGCAGAAGGGGATGTACAGCGCTACAAATCCAGACTTGTAGCCAAGGGATACTCCCAAAAATAGGGAGAAGACTACGATGAAACATTTGCACCAGTCGTGAAACACACTTCCATCAGAACACTACTTAGCATAGCAGCTTCTAGAAAGATGCATGTTGACCATTTAGATGTCAAAACTGCATTCCTGAATGGAGAACTTGAGGAAGACATCTACATGCAGCAGCCACCAGGCTTCGAGGAACCTGGAAGGGAGAAGCTCGTATGCAAGCTCCAGAAGAGCATTTATGACTTGAAGCAGCCACCAGGCTTCAAGGAACCTGGAAGGGAGAAGCTCGTATGCAAGCTCCAGAAGAGCATTTATGGCTTGAAGCAAGCAGCTAGGGCATGGAATGAGACACTGAATCAACTACTGCTTAAGGAAGGGTTCACGCAAGGACAAGCTGACCCCTCCCCGTACTCAAGATTCAGAGACAATAAATGGACTTCTATCCTTACATGTTGATGATCTGATCATCTGTTATGAACAGGAGCAAGACAGTCATGAGATTGTTGAGCACCTGAACAAAGAAGTAGCAGTAAAGGAACTTGGAAGCATCTCACACTACCTTGGCATTCAAATAGAAAGAGAAGAGGATAGACGTTATCTTCTCAGCCAGAAAGCAAAGATCAAGCATCTTTTGGAATGTCTGGGACTGACAGATGCCAATGAGGTCAGTACACCAATGGATTTCTATTTCCTGAAACAAATGGAAGATGATGAGCCCCTACCAGCCAACAACCAGTACAGAAAAGCAATTGACAAGCTTTTGTACATAGCCACAGTGACAAGGCCAGATATTGCCACACCGGTGGGAATCTTAAACAGGAAAGTAAGTGCCCCAACCAAGAATGATTGGACTGCAGTCAAGAGACTGGGGAGATACCTGAAGGGTACCGCCCACTACGCATTGAAGATTCCAGTAAGCAGCAACCCTCGACTAGTGGGATACATGAATGCAGATTGGGCTGAAGACATAGCTGATCTCAAGTTCACCAGTGGACATCTGTTTCTCTATGGAGATGGAGCCATAAGTTGGACTAGCAGGAAGCAGTCACTTGTTACACTCTCATCAAGAGAAGCAGAATACATATCAGCTAGTAAACTATGCAGGGAAGTTGTGTGGATACACAAGCTGCTGCTGGACTTTGGAATTGAAGAGCCAAGGCCTACCAAGATGTTTGAGGACAACCAGAGTTGCATTAAGCTCTCAAATGGAAAAGGCCAAGTGTCGAATGAAGCACATTGAAATTAACTACTAGGCAATTAAGATTGAAATTGCATTCTATAACATTAGCTGACTATGTCAGGGTAAAAAGGATCCCTAGGAGGCTGAGGGTTGATAAAAAAAACCCGCTCTCTATCAAAATGAAGTATTTGATGAAAAATGGACAAGGATATGTAACAAATGTTCATTGGACCTTATGGTCCTCATTATAGAGACAAGCCAAAAAGAGGTTGGAGTTCTTGAGAAAGAAATAGATAAAGAGAAAGTTATTCTTGAGTTAACTCAGTCTATTGAAGAGAAAATGCACGCCTTAGAAAAGGAAATTAAAGACTAAGAAAGGGAAGTTTGAGAGAGATAGGTAGGATTATGAGAGCAATCGGGTCTACTGTTGGAATATGCCCCTCAGAAGAACACCCAGAAGGAATACTTCTTCGGCCAGCAGTATGGATTCAGTAGCCTCTTCTGAGTGCTCCGATTCTTTTTACCCTGCTAAGCAAAGGTATTTTTTTAAGGGATCAAAGACAGACCATGGGGTCCTGGAGAATAAGAGAGCAGGGCAGATGGGATTTTTGGAAAAGGGACAGGAAATAAATATTTACAATCTATCACAGAAGGTACTTACCTCTGGTGAAAAAATGTGCTCCTTAGAGGTTAACTTTTGTCCCTACTAACTGGTATAATCAATATCTTATTAGGAAAGAGGTGAATGAACTCTTCAGAAAGGTACGCCTAAAAAGTTTCTTTCAGGGTAGTCCATATACCCCTGAGGAGGGTCCATGTTATGTTAAGTCCACTTTTCCCCCCGAAAACTAATATTGATAGGGCTATTATAGTTTTTGAACAAAATGTTTTAGATGGCATACACCATATGGAAGAAAATTCGAATGTAAAGAGCTATTATAACCTAACTAGACAGGAATGGATTGCCCTACAAAATCTTTAAAAGGATCCGTCTATAGTGATAAAAAAAAGCTGATAAAGGGGGTGGTATAGTGGTCATGGACCAAGAGAAGTATTAAAAAGGATGTTTATCTCCGTTGACTGTAGTTACAGATTACCGGCCCCTTGGCGGGGACCCTACTATGTCCCTTCAACATAAAATCAAAAAAGTCTTGGTAGATACAATTTAAAATAATCATATTACAGATAAACAATTTCAATTCTTTTCTTTTTTTTAAAATAAAGATATTTTATTAAGATTTCTCAGCATTATACATATTACTGTCATCAAACTTACAATACAGATTTTTCTCAGTTTCCCATATTAGGCAGTACTCAACCTCGTCTGCTCAGATATAATCAGTCAAACAACAGCATCATGTCATTCTTGCTCTCGGTACTCTCTCTGGTGCTGGCTTGTCTAATTTGCGGTGTGCTGTGCTGTGACCAGTGAAATTCCTGGTGCTCTCGGCGGTGCTAGCCTGGCTGATTTGCAGTTTGATGTGCTGTGACCAGTGATATCCATGGTGCTCTCGGTACTCTCTCTGGCACTGGCTTATTTGATTTGTGGTTTGCTGTGCTGTGACCAGTGAAATCTCTGGTGCTCTCGGCGGTGCTGGCCTGGCTGATTTGCCGTTCGCTGTGCTGTGACCAGTGAAATCCCTGGTGCTCTCGGCGGTGCTGGCCTGGCTGATTTGCGGTTTGCTGTGCTGTGACCAGTGAAATCCATGAAATGCATCCAACCCCCAAAGCTTTACAAAAGAAACAGAAGCTCCAGCAAGTTTGAACAGCAGTTCCTTTTCTTTCAGACGGATTATGGGTGCGACATTGAAAAGGGCAGCGTGTGTACTTACCATCCCGGAGCAGTGCACTGTGTGAGGACCATCTAAGCCAGGTAATTCTCTGCTTGAAACGGTCATTGTCTGATCCCTGAGATCGATTTATAAATAACTGGAAAGCTCCCTGGATTCTGGAGGGGGGTGGATGGTGATTTGCTCTATTCTTCCTTCCCCATCACCAAATCTTCAGTAGCAGAGTTGTCCTGTGAGTTGCAGTAGTCTGACCCTGCCTGTGCTCCCTTGCACAAGGCTTGATGGACTTGTTCTCTGTTATGATAGCTCTGCCCCTGAGACCCACAGAGGTTACCTGGATCCCAAACGCTTCGCATACAACAGACTATCGCTCACCTGCAGAGGCAAGCTCATCAAGGCCTTGTCTGTGCTGCACCAACTTATCTTTATATCAGTTGAGTTAAACTTGTGCGAACTCCTTCTGTGTAGACACTTGGTGTATACACCTGGTGGGATATAGATGATCTCCAGTAAAGTGAGTGCAGGAAACACTGGCATTTTAAACAGATCACTTAGATTAATTCAATTTCAGCAAAATTGGTGCAACTTGCCAGTATTTGCCTTCATGACTCATCCCAGATTAGTAGCCTGACCCCCCTATTGGAAAGCACCACCGAGTTCCTCCCTTATGGTCACTGTGGAATTACATTATTGTCCACTAAGGAACACACCACTTGAGGTCCCCCAGACCCGTAGCATGAGGTGGCAGCTGCACATACAGAATTCTGCTTCTGCTTTATTTCTCTAATAGCCCACAGTGCGCGGCAGGACAACCGTGCTGCTACGACTCCACCGGTGTCCAGGTCCTCACCGGAGACTCTGCAGGAGGAAGTACGCCTGACTAAGGCCATGACTGCGGTTCTCCACCTTACCAAAAGTCTCCCCGGGTTCCTTGTTTTTACCATTGGGTTTATGATGTCATCAACTTCTACTACTGCTGCCTGTGGTCCGATAACCGCTCCTTGTATCTGATGCGTCGGCCCTCCAGCGACTGCAGGACGTATCAACCCTCAAGAGTTGGTAAGGGCTTCTGTTTGTCCATCTCTAGCATTGGTACAAATTGTCTGACAGGAACTGACATTTTTGTAGCCCCAGAAATTCATAGAAAACTACTTGAACCAATTTCCAGAGACTTAGTATGTTTTCGGTTGTCAGAATTTCCCCACTGAATGTTTTTCTGGGGTTTTTTTGCGGTGGAGGCATGGTGGTAAGTTACTCTAAAAAACTTAATTCACTGAAAACTGAACTGCTAGTATTTCAAAGGGTTAGCGGTCTTCCTGGTAGCATTGTGGGGGGGGGGGGGGGGGGGG
>QEPC01001969.1:1477841-1495206 GCA_003113815.1 Sphenodon punctatus | reverse complement strand
TAGATTTCAGGTCTTGGTAAATCCTGGAAAGTTTGCCCTTACTTCCCGTTAAACTGAATAAAGTCTTTTCTATTCCCTTAGGTTCCCTAGCGAAGGCTACTTTTAGGCCTGGTTGCATGAAGACACTTCTCAACTGTAGGTACTGGAATATGTCCACTTTTTGTCTGTTATTTTCTCTATCTCCTCTAGGGTTTTAAATTTATCTTTGTTAAATAGTTGTGATGCCATTTTGACTTCCTTCTTTTCTAGCTGTTTAACTAAGGCGTGGGCTACCTGCGATTCCCTCATCGCTATTCGTCTAATTGGTGAGGATGGTGTTGCTTTATCCTGTAAGCCTAATTTTCTCATTACTCCTTTCCATGTTGTGAGTAATGGGTTTGCAAACAGGTGCTCCCTGGCCCCCTCCCCAATCAATTTTCCCTCATCAACCACAAGCTCTGCTAGAGAAGTTGGTTGAATTATATCTCTTTCTATCACATTCCACTCTGGTTGATTTGGGCAGCGATACCAATATTGGATCGCTTTCAGGATTGCAGCCTTCTGGTATAATTTTATAGCTGGTGTGTCTAATCCTCCTTTCTCCTTAGTAGTATACATTGTATCCTTTTTAATACATGGTTTCTTTCACCTCCATATTAGTTCCTTAACCATTTCGTCTATTTGTTTAAAAAACGTTCCTGGTAATTTTATTGGAAGGGCTAGAAATTTGTATATAAATTTGGGTAATCCAATCATCCTTAATAAATTTATTCTCCCAAGCCAGGAGCATTCCAACTTTTTTCCATCTTTCGAAGTCCTTTTTGACCTGTTCCAATATTCCAGGGAAGTTGGCCTTATAGAGGTCTTTGCACTTCTGTGTTATTGTTACCCCCAGGTATTTAATCCCACTAGGCTTTTCAAGGAATGGACTAGCTTCTTTAATTTTCTTCAGGCCTTCCTCTGATTGAGCAAATATCAGCACTTGTGACTTTTCATTATTAATTTTATATCCCGACATCCTTCCAAAGCTTTCAACAGTTTGCATAAGGTGTGGTATAGTTTCCAAGGGTTCTCTGATGTACAAGATTAAGTCATCAGCGAATAGGGATAACATACTCTTTCTGGTCTACCATCATCCCCTTAATGTTCTTATTTTGCCGAATTGCCGCCACCAGCCCTTCAATAGCCATGTCAAATAGGAGAGGTGACAGCGGGCACCCTTGTCTTGTGCCCCTCTGGATCTCAAATGTTCTTGTTATTTTCCCATTGATTTTAAACTGATCTGGGGTGACCGTATATATTGCCATTACCCATTTTAGAAAATTACCCCCAATTCCCACCTTTTTTAGCATTTCGAAAAGGAATTTATGTTGCACATAATCTAACGCCTTCTCCGCATCAGCGGAAATTATCATGGAGTTTGAGGTGCTGGTTTTTATTTCCTGAGAATATATCAGGTTTATCACCTTTCTAATATTGTCAGCTCCCTGTCTGTGAGGAATAATCCAGCTTGGTTGGCATGTATGAATTCTCCTGCTATTGCTGCCAATCTATTAGCCAGAATTTTTGCAAATATTTTAAAATCATTTTCCAGAAGGGAAATTGGGCGGTGGCTACCACATTCATTGGCTGGCCTCCCAGGTTTGATCACTAGTGTGATCTATGCGTTGTAAAAAGTAGGGGGCATTTTCCCTGTTCGTAGAATTTCATTGTACACGTCAGTTAGGTGTGGGGCTAATTCCTTGCTGAATGTTTTATAAAATTCAGCTGGGAACCCATCTGGCCCATTGGCTTGCATATTTTTAACTGCATCTAAAACCTCTTCTATTGTTATTAAGGAGTTTAGAAAACTAAACTGAGCTCTGTTTAAGCCCACTAATAAGTCCACTAATAAATTGTTTTATTTCTGCAGGATCTGGCTCTGCTGACTTATACAGATTCCTGTAGAACTCCTGTATTGCTTCTTGATTGTGGGTTTCCAAGCCATCTTTTGCCATAATACTAGTAATAGTATTTTTCTGCTGCTGTGCTTTTACCAATCATGCCAGAGCTTTCCCTGCTTTGTTACTATTATTGAAATAATAAAATTTCACCCATTGAAAAAACCATCATTGGACGTGGACGCGCTCGCCAGCTACCGACCTGTCTCTAACCTTCCCTTTTTAGGGAAGGTTATTGAGCGGGCAGTGGCGCTCCAGCTCCAGGGTCATCTAGATAATATCGGGCTCCTTGACCCTTTTCAATCTGGGTTCCGCCCCGGCTATGGCACCGAGACGGCGTTGGTGGCCTTGGTGGACGACCTCCGCCGGGAGATGGATGCGGGATGTTCGACATTTCTCATCCTGCTCGATCTCTCGGCCGCTTTTGACACCGTGGACCATGGGCTGCTGTTGAGACGACTGCGTGACCGGGGGGGTCTGGACGGGACTGTTCTTGAATGGTTCCGTTCATTCCTCTCGGGGAGGAGCCAGCGGGTGGTGTTGGGGGAGGAAACATCGAGCCCCCGCGCCTTACCGTGTGGCGTTCCGCAGGGATCGATCTTGTCTCCATTATTATTTAACATCTATATGCAGCCCTTGGGGGAGGTCGTGAGAGGGTTCGGGGTGCGATGTCACCAGTATGCTGATGATACTCAGCTGTACCTCTCGTTTTCTACTGACCCAGACCCTGCTGTCTCGGTGCTATCCCAATGTTTGGAGGCCGTGGCGGATTGGATGCGGCGGAGCAGACTGAAGCTCAACCCAGATAAGACGGAGGTGATGGTGGTGGGGAGGGCGAAGGGGGTGGTGGCCCCCCTGGTTGGGGGGGTTTGCCCCCCTGTAGCTCAGCAGGTCCGGAGTCTGGGGGTCATATTGGACGCAGACCTGCGGCTGGAGCGGCAGGTGGAGGCAGTCGCTAAGGCTGCCTTCCGCCAGCTTTATCTGGTACGTAGGCTGCGTCCGTATGTCTCTGGCCCGGACCTGGCCTCCCTCATCCATGCCTTCGTCACCTCGCGGCTCGACTACTGCAACGCGCTCTACGTGGGGCTTCCCTTGTTCTTGGCCCGGAGGCTGCAGCTGGTGCAGAATGCGGCGGCTCGTCTTCTTACGGGGACGGGTCGCCGGGAGCACATTACACCGGTGCTCCGAGCGCTGCACTGGCTGCCGATAGTGTGCCGGGCCAAGTTCAAGGTCCTAGTGATGATCTATAAAGCCCTATACGGCCTTGGCCCCTCTTACCTTAGGGACCGCCTCGCCCTTCGCGCCCCGGAACGGCTCCTGCGGTCTGCCGGGGGTGCCCTCCTGGAGGTCCCCCGTGTTAAGCGGGGGGCCACGATGGAGCGAGCATTCTCGGTGGTAGGGCCGCGGCTGTGGAACTCCCTTCCGGAGGAAGCTCGCCTGGCCCCAAGCCTTTTGACATTTCGGCGGAACTGTAAGACCTGGCTGTTTGCCCAGGCCTTCGGGAGGGGGGGTGATTTTAATCCCCCGCCCATTTATTTATTTACTATTGTCTTTTAGCCCTGTTTTATTGATGCATTTTATATTTATATTTTAACTGATTTTAATTGTTTTTATCATTGTTGTTAGCCGCCCCGAGCTGCATTGCAGGAGGGGGTGGGATATAAATCTATAAAATAAATAAATAAATAAAATTGTTTCGTGGGTTTTTCTAATTCAAGCATGTTTATTCTCTTTCAACTTCTGTAGTTTCCCTGCTGTTACTTTTGAGGGGGTATGACTATTTATTGCCTCCCATTTTTAAAGTTCTGCATATATTTCTGCCCTTGCTTCCCTTTTCTTCCTTTGTATGTGTGCTCTCAGAGCTATTACTTTACCTCGGAGTGTGGCTTTTGCAGCCTCCCAAAACGTGGAGGCTTGTATTACTGATCCCTTATTTAGGTCTATGTATTCTTGGATGTCTTCCTGAATTTTATTTCTGGCATCAGTATTTTTAAGCAGAGACTCCACTGCCAGTCATTCCATTGGGCATCGCCCCCCAACCTCACTTTAATCCCTATTGCGTTGTGGTCAGTAAATACCAAGGGCATAATATACGCTGCACAGCATTTCCCTAAATCATTTTTATACATAAGTAGGTGGTCAATTTTGGAGTACGAGTTATGCATTTGGGAGTAGTAGGTGTATTCTCTGCTTTTTTTTATTGATAATGTCTCCATGCATCTACTATGCCTTGTGAATCAAATAGCTCCCCTATATTCCTTTGCCTTTTATTCATAGATGTGGTCTTTGAGAGATCTAAATTTGTGAGGGGTGAGTTCCTGTCTCCCATAATTATTAGGGTCCCTTTAGTATTTTGAATTATAAGTGGTATATATATATTTATATTAATTTAATTGATCATTATTTGGGCCATACATATTTACTATAGTGAGCCATGTATTTGTTCTATTATGAGCAGAAAACTTCCCTCTATCTTTTATACTGTTCTCCAGTTTAAATTCACACCTTTTGTTTATACCTATTAGTACCCCAGCTTTTTTCTTATTGGCTCAAGAGACTTCCAATAGACCCATGCTTTTGTTCGCAAATCTATGTACCTCTTTTTCTAGTAAATGGGTTTCCTACAAGCAAAATACATCTATATTGTTTCCCTTTATCAACTCCCTCACTCTTTTCCTTTTGTAGGGTGAATTGAGGCCCCTTACATTGAGGGATAACATGCTTAGGCTAGACATACTCCTTGATTCTCACTTTATACTTTTGGTTCCGTTTATCCTTTGCTGCTGCTTGACCACCACATAACCTAGTACACTTTGGTACAAATGTCTTAATTATACTCCCCGTTAAGCTTCCCCCCTCGCTGCTGCTGCGGGGGGCTCGTGGAGCTCTGCCACTGGCGGGGGGGTGCTGTCACTGCTGCTGCCACCGCTGCTGTTCACTAGGACCTGCATTGGAGAAAGGAAAACACCTAACTGAGCTGTGGGGGTTGGGGGGGGCTGGAACGCAGAGGCCAGCCACGTGGGCTGACCTGTCCCCTCCCCCCCAGCCGGAAGCAGCTGGGGGCTTAAAGCCCCATGTCCAGCAGCTGACCCGCAGGCCGCGGCTGCAGGCTCGTGGTCCGAAGGGCCACAGCCAAAGGGCACAGCCCTTTGGGGCACTTCGGGGACGCAGGGGGCTATTATTGTTTTGTGGGTTTTTTTGTACAGGGCTAGGGTGGGGGTTGTAGGATGGGGTAAAAGGGGGGTGGACCCAGTGACTCCCCTTGGTGGCATCAGGGGGAGCACTGGGAGGGTTGGTGGGGAGGGGGATGGCTCGGTGTCCCTGTGAGAGAGACGCCGAGGGATGAACGGGGGGTTATGGCCTATACCGGCCCCTGGTGGGAGCAGGATGGCCGGGAGGGCAGTTTTTAGGGGGGGGAGGGCTGTGGGGTGAACAGCCAGGTCTGAATGGCCAGGATTGGGTGGACAGAGGGGAGGGCATGGCCATTGGTGTCGTGCTGGGGCGAGGACGGTATGGTCCAAGGGGTGGGAAGGCACGGGCCCCTAGGGGTCCACGGTGCCTGAGAAGTGTGCAGGTTATCACCCCCCGGCTGAGGGAGAGGGAGGTGCCGGGTCCAGGGTGCGCACGTGGGGGGTTGATGCTGTTAAATGTGAGGTCCGTTGTCAACAAGGCCCCAATTATCCATGATTTAATCTCGGATGGGGTCGTGGACCTCGCATGTATTACAGAAACCTGGCTGGATGATCTGGCCGTTCCAATCTTGGCGGATCTTGTTCCGGCCGGGTATGCTGTGCAGCATCAGCCCCGCCTGGGCGGCTGGGGAGGCAGTGTAGCTATTGTTTTTAGGGAGGACTGGCCTGTTAGGAGGTATCCAGTTCGGGAGATTATGGGTGTAGAGGTCCTGCACGTGTTTGATTTGGCTGGGGGCAAGTTAGGGGTGCTGCTGGTGTACCGGGCCCCTTCCTGCCCGGCGGCATCCCTTACCATTCATGCAGAACTGGCCTCGGAAGTGGTGTTGAAGTCCCCTTTGGTTCTGGGGGGACTTCAACATCCATGGCGATGCCGGCCTTGTTGGAGCGGAGCGAGAGTTCATGGCTGCCATGGCAACCATGAACTTGCCCCAGGAAGTTATCTGCCCAACCCATGTGGGGGGGGGGACATACCCTCGACCTGATCTTCGGCTCTGGCCTTGAGGCGGGGGGTCCGGTTGTGGGGGAGGTTACAGCGGTGCCCTTGTCGTGGACGGACCATTATCTCCTTCAGGCCGGTCTTCTAGCGCGCCCCCTCCAGAAGGGGAAGGGACCAGTTAGGATGGTCCGCCCTCGGAGGCTGATGGAACCCCAGCGGTTCCAGGAGGTCCTGAGGGAGCTTACCCTGGATGTGGACGGTCACTCTGTGGATGAGCTGGTCCGGCATTGGAACATCTTGCTGGAGGAGGCCATTGACAGGGTGGCTCCGAGGCGCCTTCTGCCTCGGTCTCGTCACCGCAGGACCCCTTGGTTTACTGAGGGGCTGCGGTGTATGAAGCGTGTGGGCAGGAGGCTAGAGCGACGCTGGCGTCGGACTCGGTCTGTCTCCGATCGTCTTCTCCATAGGGCCCATTTGCGGTCCTATGTGGAGGCTGTGAGGACGGCGAGGAAGGAATTCCTCGCCGTCCTCATAGCGTCTGCGAAGTCGCGTCCAGCGGAGCTGTTTCGGGTGGTGCGGGGGCTGGTTAGTCCGGCCTCCCTCCGCCTGGATGGGGACTTGTCCCGGGCCCGCTGTGAGGAGTTTGTCATCTACTTCGCAGACAAGATTGCTCGGATTCAGGCCGATTTCGACGCTGGGTTGATAGCAGTAGGGGAAGAGCGCGGGGGGGCGGAGGGTCCGTCTGGTCCATCTTTATGGGGTGAGTTTCAGGAAGTGACGCCGGCCGATGTGGTGGATGTCCTGGGGTCTGTGAGGGCCACGTGTTGTCAACTAGATCCGTGCCCGTCCTGGTTAATAAAAGCTTCCGGGGAGACGTTGGGGACGGTGCTGGCGAGGGTGGTGAATGCGTCCCTTCGGCAGGGGAGGTTGTCGCCTTGCTTAAAAGAGGCTGTGGTGCGCCCCCTGCTGAAAAAACCATCGTTGGACGTAGACGCGCTCGCCAGCTACCGACCTGTCTCTAACCTTCCCTTTTTAGGGAAGGTTATTGAGCGGGCAGTGGCGCTCCAGCTCCAGGGTCATCTAGATAATATCGGGCTCCTTGACCCTTTTCAATCTGGGTTCCGCCCCGGCTATGGCACCGAGACGGCGTTGGTGGCCTTGGTGGACGACCTCCGCCGGGAGATGGATGCGGGATGTTCGACATTTCTCATCCTGCTCGATCTCTCGGCCGCTTTTGACACCGTGGACCATGGGCTGCTGTTGAGACGACTGCGTGACCGGGGGGGTCTGGACGGGACTGTTCTTGAATGGTTCCGTTCATTCCTCTCGGGGAGGAGCCAACGGGTGGTGTTGGGGGAAGAAACATCGAGCCCCCGCGCCTTACCGTGTGGCGTTCCGCAGGGATCGATCTTGTCTCCATTATTATTTAACATCTATATGCAGCCCTTGGGGGAGGTCGTGAGAGGGTTCGGGGTGCGATGTCACCAGTATGCTGATGATACTCAGCTGTACCTCTCGTTTTCTACCGACCCAGACCCTGCTGTCTCGGTGCTATCCCAATGTTTGGAGGCCGTGGCGGATTGGATGCGGCGGAGCAGACTGAAGCTCAACCCAGATAAGACGGAGGTGATGGTGGTGGGGAGGGCGAAGGGGGTGGTGGCCCCCCTGATTGGGGGGGTTTGCCCCCCTGTAGCTCAGCAGGTCCGGAGTCTGGGGGTCATATTGGACGCAGACCTGCGGCTGGAGCGGCAGGTGGAGGCAGTCGCTAAGGCTGCCTTCCGCCAGCTTTATCTGGTACGTAGGCTGCGTCCGTATGTCTCTGGCCCGGACCTGGCCTCCCTCATCCATGCCTTCGTCACCTCGCGGCTCGACTACTGTAACGCGCTCTACGTGGGGCTTCCCTTGTTCTTGGTTCGGAGGCTGCAGCTAGTGCAGAATGCGGCGGATCGTCTTCTTACGGGGACGGGCCGTCGGGAGCATATTACACCTGTGCTCCAAGCTCTGCACTGGCTGCCGATAGCGTGCCGAGCCAGGTTCAAGGTGTTGGTGTTGATCTATAAAGCCCTACACGGTCTGGGCCCCTCATACCTTAGGGACCGCCGCGCTCTCCGTGCCCCAGAGCAGCTCCTGCGGTCCGCCAGGGGTGCCTTCTTGGAGGTCCCCCGTGTTAAGCGGGGGGCCACAATGGAGAGGGCATTCTTGGTAATGGGGCCGTGGCTTTGGAACTCCCTTCCGGAGGAAGCTCGCCTGGCTCCAAGCCTGTTGACATTCCGGTGAAATTGTAAGACCTGGCTGTTCATCCAGGCCTTTGGGAGGGAGGGTGGGTAGGGAGGAGTGTTTTAGTTCCCCCACCTACCTTGGTTTTTATATTGTATCTCAGTCCTGTTTTAATGTTTTATAATATTTATGATAATTTTAATTGATTTTATTGTATTTAAATGTTCTGGAAGCCACCCCGAGCTGCATGGCAGGAGGGGCGGGGTAAAAATCTATGAAAATAAAATAAATCTATGAAAACAAACAGACTCTTAGATCTCCCCCTAATCCAGCCTCTACCCACCCCTCCCAGCATGTTCCCCTTTCCCCTCCTCTTCCCCATTGTGCACTCACAGAGCTTGTTATGCTTTCTCCCCTCCAAAAAAGAAAAAGAACTTACAAACTTCAACACAAGAGCTTTAACCCCCTCGAAAACTTTTCAAAGCAAAAGTCTCTTTTGAGACTCATTTTACATTTCTTTTTCTATATCAATAGTCTCTCCTACCTATCATCATAGGAAGATCAGTCTTGTCCATTAGGGGGTAAATGTAGGAAGGCCCCAAGATCTTCTGTAGCCATGAATGTTTTGTGCTTTCCATTCACATTTAAGACCATTCTTGCTGGGAACTTCAATACAGGTTTCCATCCTCTTTCATTTAGTTCAGGAAGGTATTTCCCCCATTTTCTTCTTTTAGCCGTAGTTTCCATGGCGTAATCCGGAAAGATTTTTATGGTCTCTTCCCCGTATTTCATTTCTTTTTTCAACCTGTCTTTTTTCAGTAGCTCCTCCTGAACAGTATAACTCGCAGACGTGGTTATGACGGCTCTGGGTTTGGGGAAATTTTTGTTGGGCTGCCTCCCTGTTCTATGGGCTCTGATGATTTCTGGGTTTTGTAGTTGCTGATCATCTGGGAACTGTTCCCTTAGGAAGTCCTACAACAGCTTTTTTACTTCCTGAGTCTCCCACCCTTCAGGGAAGCCCACAAATCTTAGGTTGTCTTTGTGACCTATTCTCTAAGTCCTCTGTTTTTAATAGCAAGGTCTGCACCTTCTCTTGGAGGGTTGTAGCCTGTTCTGCAGTAGCTACTGCCCGGTCCTCCAATGAGGAGGAGACTCTTTCCTCCACTACATCTATTCTTTGTCCCAGTCTTTCCAGCTTTTTATTCCCTGCTTCTACTGAAGCTCTTAGCTTAGCCATATCTTTTAAAGCCTCTTTTCATTTCAAGGAGGAGTTTCTTGATTGTTCTCCCTCCTGCTTCCGCCTCGGTTTCATCTGGGGTTTCCTCCTCCTCCGTCGCTGCCTCCGCAGCCATCTTTTCCGGCTCTTTTGTTAGGGCCTCCCCTCCAGCCTTTTCACCCGGCTGTTGCCTGCAGTAGCGTCCCAGTGGGGTTTCTTTTACAGTCTTTTTCCCCTCTCCCTTGCTTCCCCCTGCCATGTTTATTACTTTTTTGGAGATTTGATTCCTTTTTGAGTTAGTTTGGGGCCGCGGTTCAGAGGAGCGCTCGCGTTGCCCTGCTGCTCCTGCTCGCGCATGCGCACGTCCCAGTTTAAATTCTCATATAATGAATTTCGACAACCCCCAGTTTTTTATGGTCTACCTAAAATTCATAAGGGGTTTTCCCCTCTTGAGTTTAGACCAATAGTGCCAGGAATTGGATTATTGGAGCCTATTGCTAAGTATTTGGTGCACTTTATAAAGCCATTTGTCGAAAGGGTCCCTTCTTACATTAAGGATTCTACACATTTTATTAATGTTGTTCAGGATGTTGATTTTTCTGGAATTAGTCCCTTTTTGTTACTATGGATATTAAAGCCCTTTATACTAACATCCCTCACCTAGAAGCAATAGAGACCCTCAGTAAATATTTTGACTTAAGGGATTCTGGAATCCCCCCTACCGCCTTTTTACTTTCTTTAAGTAACCTAGTGCTAACCAAGAATTATTTTGAGTTTTACAGTAACTTTTTCCTACAAATTAGGGTATTAGTATGGGCAGCAGCATTTCTGCAGAGCTGGCTATACTTTTTGTGGCTGATTGGGAGAGCAAATTTATTTTTGACAGATATGAACTCTTTTTTTGATTCAATATTCCTCTGGAGAAGATAGATTGATGATATCTTTATGATATGGATAGGAATTGAGGAAGAGCTTTTGAATTTTAAGATTTGGATTAACGGCCTACATGATATCAAATTTACTATGAATTTTGACTCCAAAAAATTTAACTTTTTGGACTTATGGGTGCAGTGGCATGAAGGGGAGGTATTCACATCAACTTTTAAGCCTACAGTTCAAAATTTGTACTTGATGTTTAATAGCCACCACCCTAGGCACCTAATTGATAATATTCCATTTAGCCAACTCTGCAGAATTAAAAGGAATTGTTCCAAGGAAAGTGATTTTGGTAGGGAGGCTGAGCTAATGAAAAGGAGGTTCTAGGGAACAGTGACTAGGGAATCTATCCTGCAGGCAGCTCCAAGGAACAGTAAGGATGCTGATCGGGTGGTCTGTGTTTCAACATTTAATACACACTCCCAATTATTGAAGAGGATCATTTTGGGTAACTGGAATATTATCAACCACCATTATTTGCATATAAAAGAGGAAAAAACCTTAACTTTCTGGTTAAGGCCAGACCTCAGGGGCATCAAATAACTATGGATAGGAAATCTCTCTCAGGCAGTTTTCCATGTGGTCAGTGCATAAATTGCCCCTATTCTTTGAAAACCCAAACCTTTTCTGATTCTAAAGGAAAAGTGTTTTCCATGTGGTCAGTGCATAAATTGCCCCTATTCTTTGAAAACCCAAACCTTTTCTGATTCTAAAGGAAAAGTGTATAAAATCCAGGATTTCATTAATTGTAGCACTATAGAGGTTATCTATACAATCGAGTGCCCCTGTAAAAAATTGTACGTCGGAAAAACATCAAGAAACCTTAAAACACGCATCGTTGAGCACAGGAACAAGCTAAGGAATCGATCAGATATGGCCCCATTAGTAGACGATTACAATCTGGTACATAAAGATTTGAATGATTTTGTTTTTGGGGGCATAGGGTGGGCCTTCCTATTAATCCTAAAAATCTGGCCGAACGGGAGGTGTTCTGGATTATTACTCTTGATAGATTACAACCACGAGGGCTGAATGACCTTTGGTTAAAGCTGGTGTGTATTTACTAGTGATTCGCTGGCTGTTCCAATTTATGCTGGTTTGCTGGAGGGGTTCCGGGCTTTGTCTGCTATAAGGCCTGCATTTTTACATCCCTTGGACCCTTTTGGTTTTTATGTGGCTAGCTGCGGGAACTCCCTCTATCACAGGTGACCAATGTTAATTGCATTCCCTAGATAACTACAAGAGCCTAGCAATTAAGTATCAGCCATTCAGATTGTTTGTTTCATCAGAATGAGGGAAGACAGTAGATTCCCAGGGCCCCATGGGAGGCACATGGAGGCTTTATAAGCTAGCACATTGAGTCCTGGGCGAGCTGTGGAGCCATCAGGAGCGGTGGGTTTTTTTCTCAAAGAAGTTTTTTGACCCTTGTTTCGGCGGGGTTTCAATTTATGCCTTATAGGATGGGCTTCTGCCCTTAGAGTTTTCTCTTTCTATGAACCCGCTTGGCTTCCACTTTGGGCGTTTGGATGTTTGGAATTTCACTCCTTCGCCTCCCATTCTGGTTCCTGGGTCACTGCTGTAAAGGTAGGCAAGCTCCTTTTGCCTGACTAACAGATGGGAATGGCTTGCTTTTGGCTCCTTCTTATTACACTTGGGCATGAATTTGGAGCTGCAGTTTACTTATATGC
Source organism: Sphenodon punctatus (assembly GCA_003113815.1). Lineage (NCBI taxonomy): Eukaryota > Metazoa > Chordata > Lepidosauria > Sphenodontia > Sphenodontidae > Sphenodon > Sphenodon punctatus. Next base: position 1,483,102 of record QEPC01001969.1, on the reverse strand, counting down.
TTTTCTTTTGATAGCCATGACCTGAAGCTTCCTAGTTGTGGAATTAGGATCTCCAAAGGAAGGTTGTTTAACCTATGAGGAAGTAGCCAATATTTTTCTGGCCCCAGTAAATCTTATGCTAATTACATTCAGCTGTTACTCTGTATGAGGGAGTTCTTTTGAGCTATTTTTTTGCTTTCTATTTTGCTGCTTGGATATTGTAAGCATTACGGTTTAATCTCTGTGTGGTGTTTATTGTTATATATACTGGATGAAGGTGTTTTCCCTGAAGGCTTTGGTTTTTATTTTACTGCTGGCCTTTTGTATTTTGTACCTGTTATTTACAGGATGGCGGGGGAAATTGGAGGATAAGTTTGGGGGGGGGGGATGAGGGGGTGAGGGGCCACAGGACGAGCAGTCAGGTTCAAGGTTTTGGTGTTGATCTAAGGCCCTTCACAGTCTGAGCCCCTCGTACCTCAGGGACCGCCTCACCCTCCGCGCCCCAGAACAGCTCCTACCGTCCGCCAGGGGTGCCTTCTTGGAGGTTCCCCACCTTAAGTAGGGAGCCACGATGGAGAGGGCATTCTCGGTGGCCGGGCCGCGCCTTTGGAACTCCCTCCCGGAGGAAACTCACCTGGCCCCAAACCTTCTGACATTCCGGCGAAGCTGTAAAACCTGGCTGTTCACCCAGGCCTTTGGGGTGGGGTGGGGTAGAGCGTTTTATCTCCCCTACCCTATTTATTGTTTTATTGAGTTCCTGGGCCCTGTTTTAATACTTTGAATTGTATTGGATAGGTTTTAGTTGTTTTTAGATATATTTTATATGTATTGTTTTTTTATTGTTGTAAGCCGCCCCGAGCTGTTTCTAGGCAGGGCGGGGTAAAAATCTAAGAAATGAAATGAAAAATTCTCCTTTTGTGGTTTTATCCTATTTTGGGCTTCTAAGCTTTGCCATTGTCTATATAGATCCCCCTATAAGAGATCGTTTTAAAGGCATATAAAGATCTGGTTACTATGTTGCATCCTTTCTTAGTGACTCATCCAAAAACTAAAACAGGGGGTATATAGGAAATCAGATTGGTTTGATAGATCTTGTAGGCTAGCTAAGCATGAATTGAACCGTCTAGCATGTATTATGAAGGGAAATAGCTCCCATCGTTTATAGAAGAAACATTTCTTACAGCGAGGAAGGAGTACAAAAATCTCCTGAAAGAATGAACCAGCATCAACTGACTTTTTGGGCAGATTTGGATATTGCCGCCTTGCAAGGGTAACTCCTCAAAATGTTGGTCTCTAATTAAATCTGTGTGGGCCTCAAGAGCCCGATACGAGGATGCTAACATCCCAGCTGCAAAGTGGGAAGCCTATTATGGGACCATATTTTCAGGGGTAGGTACCCGTCCAAGGGAACCTACATTGTATTCACTGGATAGTTTAGCCCATTGGGAACCGGTTACACCTGTGGAAGTGGGTTTGATTATTCTACAGTTAAAAATCTAGAATGGCTCCAGGGACTGATTTTATCCCAGCCAAGCTCCTAAAAGACAATGTAGACTGGTGGAGCAGGGCTTTGGTCTCGCTATTTACGGTCATAAATGAAACGGGGGAAATACCTAAACATTGGTTGCAAAGTGTAGTGGTGCCCATTTTTTAAAAAGGGGACCCCAAGGATCTGACTAATTGCCGTCCAATTAGTTTGTTGAGTGTAGTTGGTAAACTATACACAAGATACTTGCTGACTAGACTACAAACCTGGGTGGACTCAAGGAACCTTGTAGAAAGGGAACAGTCAGGCAGGCTTTAAAAAAGGAGTTTCAACTGCAGACCATATCTTTGTGTTAGATCAATTGATAGCTAAATATGTACAATTAAGAGCCAAATCCCATCTATATATTTGCTTTATCGATCTAAAGACAGCCTTCAATACAGTGAATACTAGGGAGAGGCTATGGCAGAAGTTATTACAGTATCAGATTGATCTTAGGTTGCTGTATCTAATTAAGGCTGTACACATGCACACATCACTCCACGTTCGAATGAATAAGCAGGGCAGTCTTACACAACCCATAGAAGTCCTAAGGGGTGTTAGACAAGATTGCATTTTAGCGCCTTTATTGTTTAGTTTATATTTGAACAACATGAAGGAGGCCCTTACGAATCAGATGTTTTGCCTTACTAATGCTGATGATATGGCGCTTATAGCTTGTACCCAGATCGGGTTGAGGAGACTGTCAGCTTGTACGCAGTTATTGTAGAAATGAACTGTTACAAATCAATTATACCAAGACTAAGGTTTTGGTGGTACGTAAAGCTCCGACTTATGGAGTCCCATAGCATTGAACAGTTCCGACACTATAAATACCTTGGAGTTATAGTTTCTGCTGCCCCTTCTTGGCATTTGCATTATAAATCTGCCCTGGCAGCGGCAAGGTCCACTTGCCAAGGTATTTATTGGGGGGGGGGGGGGGGGGAAGAAGAGACGGACTATTTTTTACACCAGCCCTGAAATTACTTAAAGCCAAATTGGTACCTGAATTGCTACACAGAGCCTCAGTCTGGAGTACAACTATGATCGACAAGTTAGAGGCCAAACAGAACAAAATGTTACATGCTATTCTACATGCACCCAGAGGTACACCTGCACTTCTCCTTAAGGCAGAGGCAGGCATTAACCAAGTTGCTGTAGTGACTAAATCAGCCATTCTGAAATTTTAGTTACGTCTGAATTTAATCCAGTCAGACTCCTTTTCACGGATGGCCATCCATTCAGCTGTTGGCCAATAGCCAGACAAGGTTGAGGAAGTTCTACACTCCATGGGTTTCTCTAAACCACATATGCTATCCTTTCCATTTCTTAGCGTCTGGACTGAAATTAGGTCTAGACTAAAAGACCAGGAGGTCCAGTTCAAAAGGGAGTATATTGGTGGCCAAAAGGTCTCAGATGTATAAGGCTTCCTATCCGTCTAGTCCCAGAATGGGGCAAATTAGAATGGCATTTACTATGGCATGGTTTAATGTCTTTCCTTCAGTCTTCACTGAAGGCAGACTGAGGAACCCCATGTAACGAAAGGGTTTGCCAATATTGCAGTCGTAAAGATTCTAGAATGGTCCCGGAGACAATTCCACATATATTATTGGACTGCCCAGCCTACTCCAGTTAGAGACTATTACACATTGAACCCCTTATAACGACAGCAAGTCTGTATTTTCCCCATCAGATGGTGTTTCTCCCAAGGGCTCAGGATCCTAACAGTGACAGTGTTGCTAGGTTTCTCGCTTTAGTTCTGAAATCCAAGATGGCTCGGTCAAATGACCAGGGCTTATGATGTATTAGATCAGTCGACCTTTAGCTTTATGGGGTTCATTCAATTTTAAAACTTAAGTTGCTAATTTTAAATATGTTTCTGGTGGAGTTGGTCCTTTTTTGTTGATGTATAAATCATAGTCTTGTGTTTGTAATATGCTTTCCTTTTTACGATGGCCATTGGCTAAGTAAATAAACATTAAAATAATAATGGTGGCAGCAATGAGGTTTTCTCCATGGGGTCTGGTGGAGCCATTGACTCTACACTCCAGAGACAAGAAACAGGTCTGACTGACTGATTCAGGTATAGAGGACTGGAAGCGGAACCGAGGAGCCAATGCAGGAGGCTTCCTCCAGCAGGGCTGGAAGGGCAGGGTTGGCACAGCTGCTCTCTGTGGTTCTGCCTCAGGATCTTGTCCTGTCAATGCAAGAGACTTACTTCAGTGGGGACCCTACTGCTTTCCTGCAGGGGGGAGCTACACCCCCATGCCATTTTGCCATGGTAGGGGCTGTGGCCTGGTCTCCAGCCTGCAATATGAGGGCTATGTGTAGCTGCCTTTCCTGTTGCTCCTAGTTTCCCTCCTCGGATTCAAAGTCTGTTCCTGGATTTGCACCTTCCTCTGACCCAACTTCCTTCTCATTTCCCTTTGCAGTTGCAGCCTTGGTAGCATCCAGCAAAGGACCCCTGGTTTCTACCTCAGTCCAGGCCAACACCAGAGGCCTCTGCTCACACACGTAGGATGACACTCTAAATTGCACACTCTTGAGGACTGGGGAGCTGTTGTTGCATAAGCCAGAAGGGGGTCATTTGGGACTTTGACCATGTTGCTTTGTAGGGCAGGAGCATGGACAGCTCAGCCATGGCAATAATAATGGTGACAGCAATGAGGTCTTCTCCATGGGGTCTGGTGGGGCCATTACCTTTGCACTCCAGACAACAGAACTTACTGATTCAGGTATCTGAGAACTGGAAGCTGCAGGGGAGCTAAGGAACTAGTGCAGGAGGCATCAGTGCTAGGCTGGCAGGGCTGGTCTCTGCCTCAGGTTCTTGTCCGGTCCTTGATGCAAGAGACTTCAATGGGGATCCTACTGCTTCCCTGGGGGGAATTGACACCTACCCCCCATTGCCATTTTGCCTTGGTAGGAGCTGTGCCCTGGGTCATTTTTAGATGATGCATTGAAATGCACATTGTACGTGAGTTTTGCTAACATGTGCTTAACCTAGTTCCCCTTTATGAAGCCAAAAGTTGTTTTCAGACAACTGGGATCAGGTGCATTTCAAAGCAAGCGTATGCATGGCTGTTTTCCTGAACATGCGCTTGCTGTGTTCACACCACGGAATGGAGACAGCCCACAACTGGCTGGCCAATTACTTGCAAGGACGTCAGCTGACACCAGAGAGAAGAGAGTCGAGCAGTGGAGCAACAGAACTGCTGGGCTGTCAGTGCCGCGAAGTCACACAGTTACAGCCATGCCGGTGGCTGGGTAGGCAGGCAAGCTCATGGTTGGGGGAGCTGAAGGTGGCTTTACTGCCTCAGCCATTCCTGCTTGAGGCCAGATGGGGAGGGGGGTATGATCAGGGGCTCGTGAAAACTGCGCTGCCGCGATTTGCGGTTTATGTGCAGAATCCTGCCTTAGGCAGGATTTGCGCTGAAACCAAGGAAATCCCCGCGGATTTCCCTTTCACTGCCAGTGAATCAGGGGCTTGCTTTGACTCACCGGCAGTGAGCAATAAAGCAAGCCCGATTGGCTTACTGGCAGTGAGTCCCTGATTGGCTCACTGGTGAGCCAATCAGGGGCTTGCTTTGTTGAGGCCACAAGCCAATCAGTGGCTTGCACAGCCTCTTCCGATGAAGCAGTTTGTCTCAGCCATTTGCCTCCTGCTGTTTGCTGCCGCCACCTCCTCCTCTCCAGCCACTGGGGACCCAGATACGTTTTCCTGCTGCGCGCTCTGCCTTTTCATGGGGGGGGGGGGGGG